>JBBBDQ010001405.1:625000-717500 GCA_037127315.1 Ascarosepion bandense | reverse complement strand
AACTGGGCTCTCCTGCATGGCACATAGACTTTTTGCCTGTTATTGGGTCTTCCAACAGCCACCTCTTAGACACAGGACTGCACTATCTCCTCAAGAGACTTGATTGCTCCGTGTTGAGTCTCAAACCTTGTGTGAAGATCAAGGGAGACATAACGACGTCATCATCAGTGAATACTCCGAACACCTTCGTAATCACCATTAGATTCATGCGACAATTTGCGAACGCTCGCCACTGTCCTCAGATTATCCCCCAAACTTAAATGTTTGTATTGGTGCGAGTGCCAAGCAGTACAGCATGCCGTTTCCAAATTTTTAAGCGGAATGAATTTCATCATGGTACTCTTTTTTCACAGACTGTGCCCAACTGACCTTATTTTACTCTACAGTCGACAAAATAAAAGAAAAATATGCAAGAAATTTTTAACATAATATGTCGACAGTTTACCCATCTTACATTTGTTTAATATATATATATATATATATATATATATATATATATATATATATAATCTTCAGGTGCAATTATTTTGAGTGGAACGTATATATTCAATTTTTACCTAATGCATTTATTTTCGGTAGATAAACAGAAAAAGAAAACATAGCAGTCGGAGAAATGCATGGAAAATGAAAAAAATATACATGTATTTATTTTCTTTTTTTAAAATATAGCGGAAAATGATGTTCTGTTATAAGTGAGAAGAAAAAATAATGCAGCATGAAAATAATTCGAATATTCACCTTGAAGGCTGGGCTTAAAAATGGAATACCCACCTTCCCGCAAACAATGAGAGAATGAAATACGACATTGATAAAGAGAGAGACAGAGCAATATGAGAGTTTGCTCTTTTTCTTTTTTTTTTTTTTCGTAGGTGCAATTCCACTCGTATTGTCTGAAGATCACACGCAAAAGTATTGCGAAAAATACGATCTTTTATACAAATGTTTCCTGTTATTTTGAATGCCGAAATTTCTTTTTGTGGTTATTTTGACGATATTTTATGGAGTTTTCGTTCGAATATCAATTATTTTCGTGTAATTACGGCCTATTATGTCTTTGTATTTCAAATATGTTTGAGCGTGTGGAAAGGAGATATTTTTCCCTACAAGATGAGAATGTTTGCTCAAACAAACAACAGTTTTTTTTTTCTATCGTTTCGGCATCGGATCTACTTCTTCCTCAATTGCTCCTTACATTTATTTTCTTCTTCTTCAATGAATATTTGTTCCTCTTCTTTCTTCTAATTCTTAGAATGCATTTATGGCATACGTTTTTCATTCATAAATTTCGTATTTTTTCTTCCGTTAAATTCTTCTTTTATCTTTCAGATTATTCGTCTTCTTCTGCATTCCCTTCTTTTAAATTTCTCCGCCATCTTCTTTTTTCTGCTTGATGTGCTGGTGGCGTAGCGATTTCTCATCGGATAAGATAATCGAGTGCTTTACATTCACTTAAGCGCCAATAACGCTCTTGAAGGGATCGATCCATCTCCAAATCACGTATAATGTTCTGAAAAAAAAAACTGTTACTGTCGTGGACCCGGTTAAATGTCCAGCAAAATGAAGGCAAAAACAACCAAATCGGAAAGTACGAATATATATTAAATACGAAAAGAATACAATACTTGGAACTTGGTTAGTAGGAACGATAATACGAGTTAGTGTGGAATACTATGATTTGACCCTCGGTCTTAGAACTGGGACAAGTAATGGTTTTAAGGTACCAGAGTTCGTAATCCGACTCTCGGCTGATATCAGGCCGCTCTGAGGACACTCTCCTCAGGCTACTCCCTCTCACCTCTTGTGAGGGGTGGTATAAGTAATGGTTGGAAGAGTTCATTCAGTCTGATGGTGATGCCACCATGACAGTTACCCTCAAAAAATTTAATATATATTCACTTGCCAAAAAAATATGAATTAAACTTAAACTAAAAAAAAATAATAATTTCGCATTAAATAACACAAAAAGTTTTGATTATCGGCAAACTGAAATCACCCGATCTGTTACTTGTTCTGAGTCATTTTACAGTATTTACATTATTCGGACTATTGTCCTCATCTTTGTGGCCATTTGTACGACGTTTAATAATAGATCATTCTATTTGTCTATATTTCTGAGATGAGGTACTATTTACAGTATTTACATTATTCGGACTATTGTCCTCATCTTTGTTGCCATTTGTACGACGTTTAATAATAGATCATTCTATTTGTTTATATTTCTGAGATGAGATAGTATTAACATTATTTACATTATTCGGACTATTGTCCTCATCTTTGTGGCCATTTGTACGACGTTTAATAATAAATCATTCTATTTGTCTATATTTCTGAGATGAGGTACTATTTACAGTATTTACATTATTCGGACTATTGTCCTCATCTTCGTTGCCATTTGTACGACGTTTAATAATAGATCATTCTATTTGTCTATATTTCTGAGATGAGGTAGTATTTACAGTATTTACGTTATTCGGACTATTGTCCTCATCTTCGTTGCCATTTGTACGACGTTTAATAATAGATCATTCTATTTGTCTATATTTCTGAGATGAGGTAGTATTTACAGTATTTACATTATTCGGACTATTGTCCTCATCTTTGTGGCCATTTGCACGACGTTTAATAATAGATCATTCTATTTGTCTATATTTCTTAGATGAGGTAGTATTTACACTATTTACATTACCCTGACTATTGTCCTCATCTTTGTTATCATTTGTATGACGTTTCAGCTGTTGTGCACTCCGGGCTTCTTCAGGTGTTAGGAATTTCGAACCCAACTCTTTATTTCAATCACTTGGGTATATCATTCTCATACCTTGCCTAGAGAGTCTTTTGGTAGCTACTTGTTCATCACTGCTGTAGCCTGGTATTGAACTCAGAATTCTTTCGGTCAAGTCACAGGAACTAACCAAAATCTATAACTATTGGTCCATGTGTTCTTAAGAACAACTGAATTTTTGGGACCTATAAATCTAATGTTCAGTAACCATTATTATACCAAAGTTCATTTTTCTAATTTTTAATTTTAATAGTTTTCTCTAGTGTTTTTTATGTTAATGTTTTTTTTTAGTATTTTTTTCAGAGCTCATATTGAAATTTAACACTAAAGATTTTCTCTGGCACTCCGTATTACTAGTTCCCATTTTGTATTCATTTCTATGCTTGGTTAGCTTGGTGATATTTATAGCCTGGTATATGTGCTGATTACTTAAATTTACGTAGTTTCCAGTGGCGTTCTGTATTATTATTTCAACTTCATCCCATGGTGGGGGTGAGGTGATCCCCTTCCTCCTTCCCTATGTGGTCAGCCATTTTACTTTCACACTGTTACTCTTTTAGTTCTCGCATTAGAAATCCAATAGAATTGTGATGCCCTCTATTTCTCTAAGCGATGCGGCGTTATTTTCATACCACTGTATGTTAATATCTTTAACAAAATATTCAAACATTGTTCAGTGTAAATACTGACCCACTAAGAGTAAAAAGCAATAGTTGTTTCCAGTTAAAGCGAAACCGTAGACGGAAAGAAAAATGAATGGATGTAAGTCAAATTTTGATTTCCTGGTATCGATATCAAATAAGTGTTTTTCGTCGTAAACTAAATTTTGAAGACTAAATAATTCCTCAGAGTAAATGTTATCATGGCTGAGACTAAGAACTACAATTATACCTACTTAAAGCCAAACCCGAAGCAAAAACTAAAATAAAGGGGCTGAAAAAATACAGACATACAGGCAAATAAACAGACACACACACACAAACATCTTGTCTTTATATATATATATATATATATATATATATATATATATATATATATATTACCGATTTTCGATTAGCTTTAAAACTAATCCATGGTCCTAGAGCTTTAGACGTTGGCACGAAAGACTAAAAAGCAATAGTCGTTTCCAGTTAAAGCAAAACCGTAGACTGAATGAAAAATGAATGGATGTAAGTCAAATTTTGATTTCCTGGTATCGATATCAAATAAGTTATTTCGTCGTAACCTGAATTTTGAAGGCTAAATAAATCCTCTAAGTAAATGGTAGCATGGCTGAGGCCAAGAAAGACAATTATACCTACTTAGATCCAAACCCGAAGCAAAAACTAAAATTAAAAAGCTGAAAAAATACAGACATACACGCAGATAAACAGACACACACACAAACTTGACTTATATATATATATATATATATATGTGTGTGTATATTATCGATTTTCTTCACTATTGTAAGAACTGCAACCTTGAAACTTCTGAATATCGTTTCTTATGTCTTTGTCTATAAGTGTATCAAATTTGATTAAATTCGGACCACTCCTTTTATAACCCCATATTTTCGATTACTGATTTTCGATATTTATCTGGGGTACCTCGACACAAAACCTAGCTAAGAACACTTGCAGACGCTTATAGTACAACTGTGTAAATTTTCAAGAAAATCGGTTCAACAGTTTCGGAACCTATAGTTAACGGACACACACACACAGAGACACACACACACACATAGACAAATGTCCATTTAGAAATAAGTTTATATATTGAGAACAGGTACTACACTTAATATTTACTTAACGCGCCTCGCTGTCGGAAGGTGACACAAGGTCACTTTAATGTAGGGATGACAAGCACGTAAACTCCAGCCAGGAGTCGGTCGCGTTGGCATCGTTATTACTATCTACCCTACCTCTTAAGTACAATGAGGGAGAGACCAGCGCTGACAACTCTTTCCCGAGCCTAGACACCACTAGAACATATTTTTCATTTACGCTCTGTCCGTAAACAGATGCACAATTGAGAGATAAAAAGAACTTTATTCGCCCTAGGGCAGGCACTACACTAAGAATTATGTCTAATATCCAAGGATTGCAGAAAAGTATAACCCGAGGAGCACAGACTGCTCTATTAACTAATATTTTCTTATAAGAAAACGAATAATATTGATCAGTCAGTTTAGGCCTGTACGGAATACACGCTTGGGAGATCATACCCGAAAGAGACATGAATGACTGGGAAGAATTTTCAGCAGTAGGTCAAAATTAATTTCCATAGTAGACTGGTTGCCAACCAAGGCTATAAAACTCAATCTGTCTTGCTATTTAACCCGTAGTTAGAAAACGATGCGACGGTCTTATATATTTCCCAACGATATTTACCCAAATGAATGTAACTAATTCAACTAGAATTCGAACTCGGCTCTCCGTGGAAAAAAAATATAAAGAAATATATTTTTCTAAGAGAGTTTTGATAAGATTTGAATTTGCATCATGCATTTCCAATCTTCGTTGCTTGTTTATTTAGAAATGAAATTGCTATGAGCGATGTTATAAAAAGTAAAATTCGAATTATGTAACTAGTCTAAAAATTAATAATTATTTATTGTTTGATAATTTTTAAAAAATTTCCTCAGTAGATTAACGGCGTCGAATCTTGTAAAATCACTTTAGACATTACATTTCTTGGCGGAAGCAACAGACAAGAAGAAGATATAAAATGAAAATTCGCAGATTTGTACTAGCAGAGAAAATGCTTAAAAGCTGAACAAATTACGCAAATCTGTAGACGTCTAACGGAATCTAACAAAAACCCTTTCAACTTTCCTGTCTTGACAGCAACAACTTCTGAAATGTAGGCGGAGGGAGCTTGGGGGATAAACGAACCACGCCTTTTCAGTGAGTAAGAGTGTCTTACTTTTCAGCCTGCTTTCCGGTTTAGTAAGTCTGCCAGATGTCCGAATCAATTTACTGACCTCTCATCCCCCTAGCGAAGAAGAGAAGAATCTGAATTCTATAATGGAAGATTTGATATCTATTGATGCTGACGGGGTCACCTGTTGGCCAAAACAAGAACTTCACAACAAGTTGATGTCGACCTGTCTTGATAAGAAGGCGGATGTGAAAATGCTTTTCAACTTTTGTCCCCAGAAACAAAATTTCATTAGCTAGAAAGCAGCAACGTTGTCTTAATGCTATGCTGAAAGAGACGAGTCAGAATTTGACGACATAGCGATTACTTACAAATCTATCAGGAAATAGCATTTTTTTCTTGTTTGTCTCCAAATGTATCGACCGAAACACCGAAAGATATATGGTAATACCCCGAGATATGAAAAGAGTCGGATTTTTGCCAGCAACGGAACTAGATAAGTCGTGTCTGATACAGTGATGTAAGTATAGATAGGTTGAAGGTTGTTGTAGAGCAGCTAACACCCTGCTAGAGCCCTCAAATATGGAATGGTCTGTGGGCCGAAATAGCTATATAAATATATATTAACAGCAATCAAGAGTTCAGAGTGTCATTGCTATTCTGAGGGGAATCGACTGCGTGCGTCAGTCGTTCACTCTGTTGGACTCTCTGTCTTTGGGCGGGGAGGAACACAGACGAGGTTTCACCGAAGAGTAGAGTCACGTCTGGGGAAAAGTAAACAATAATATTTGTATGAGCTTGTTAGGGCGCCGCCCCTATTCTGACTACATAATGGACTGTTCCCATTGCTATATATAGCAATGGTGGATTCTCTACATGGAGTGTCATAGGAGTGTGATAGGAGCGTGATAGTGTGATACAGAGTCACTTGAGAGTCAGTGCGAGAGTTTAGACACACTTCCGGTGGCGTACCGGAAGTAATCACGCATACACACGTCGTACGACGGATTGGACTATTGTATCTTTTCTATTGTAAATATACTTATCACTTCTGTACCTACTAACCGTCTTTCCGCGGAATCCAACTTATATTCTGATTCTGTTGTTGAGTTATTCATTTACACTTGGCAACATAACAGAGCTTACGAACTCGATTTTACTTGCGTTAACTGGCCTTGTGCCGCATCTACCTCGAACGTGTTCTCGCGTGGGGAGGTGGTAAATAATTCAGAGTATCACTAACAATCTGGTGAGGGGAGAGCGACTGCGTTCGTCAGTCGTTGATTTTGTCAGACGCTCGGTTTTGCCCATATGGGGGGAAAGTCGAAAATATTCCAGAGTGTCACTGACGATTATTATCGGACTGTGCTCTCTGCAACTTTAACAACTTAACTTCTCCTCTGTTTCTAGTTATTGTTATTTTGTCTTTTCTGTGTTTGTCTTTTTTGTACTTAATATCCATTAGCACGGATATTGTGCTGCAGATTTTCCAGCACATATCATGTGGTATCACACTGCCAGTTCGGTGATACAGCAAAGGCTTTTCGCAAATATGTTTATACAGACTGGTATTAACGCTATGGTGTTCATCCTTAATTTTTTATAATCACCTCTATAAAGCAATCGATTTATTATTATTAATTTAATGAATTATTAAAACCCTCAGCAACGGAGAACATTCAGAGAAATGGAAACACAAACTGCATGGATCAGGTTTGCCTCCCTGAGAGTAAAACAGTACGCCTCCTTGGCCTTACACTCTCGGCGGACCTCAAATGGAATGACTATATCGAATCCATTGCTAAATCTGTCGCTATGAAAGTCGGTTCTCTGTGCAGAGCCCGGAAGTTTTTCCCGTCTGAATCTATCCTGCACATATATAAATCTACCATCCGCCCGTGTATTGAATACTGCTGCCACATCTGGTCGGATGTTCCTGCTACTCTCCTCGGGCTTCTTGACAAAATACAACGTAGAATCTGTAACGCGATCGATACTGACTTGGCAGACCGGCTGCAGCCACTCTCTCACCGGCGTGACGTGGCTTCCCTGTGCCTCTTCTATAAATACTTTCACGGTTTCTTCTCCAATGAACTTAGATCACTGGTGCCCCCTAGGTATGAATTTGCACGAGATACTAGATTAGCAACTAGTTCCCACTTTTTAAAATGAAACAGATAAGATGTAACCGTAATTTCTACTCCAACAGCTTCTTTTCTCGGGCTTCCCTTCCACGTGTCTGCTTTCCCGACAGCTACAATCTCCAGGAGTGTAAATGTAAGGTCAACAGACACCTCCTATCACACTAACTTGCATCTATTCTCTCAAACACTCTCACCATCTACCCAACCCTCATTCTCCGTATCCTTACCAGTCTACCACCCACCTTCTGATATTTCCTATATCTAACCATCCTTTCTCACCACTTTCCCCCTATGTAACCCCCTGCGCAATAGTGGCAGTGGAATGCCTTGCTCGGGGTAAAACGATTATAAAACAAAAATTATACGTAGCCTGGGAAAGAGATTCTTGAAATGACTAGGTCGCATACTGAGGAAGAGTGCTATGGAAAATCGATACACACGGGACATATGGAAGGCAACAGAGACATAGAAAAGAATCGTGTAATCTATCTAATGAGCTTATATAAATGGATTGTATAACTGCGTTTAGGTGAAAATGAAAAGCCAATCTTTAGTAAGGGCTACAATAGACAAAAAGTAGGGAAATAAAAGAAGGGTAAATATAAACGACTATCGATAAGGCCTTTATTTAGACATTGCCACTGATAAAACGGTCGTAAAAAATGGAATATTATTTTCAACATTGGCCCGATAGAATCTGTTTCACATGAGCATAAGAGTTATTGGTTATATGATGCACCTTGTGTTGTGTTTTACGATATGTTATTTTTTTTTATTATGCTGATTTTGTTAGCTTTCCGTTTAGCATTATATATGAAAGAACTGGGGTAACTGAATATTAAGTTCTCTTTACTTATAGTTATCTTTCCTTAACAATGATATTTCTTTCTCATATTCCTTCAAACTCAGTAAACTCTCATTTCTTAGTAGATTTATCGCCTTACATGGGAGTGATATATATATATATATATATATATATATATATATATATATATATATATATATATATATATATAGGTGTCCAGTCTGTAAACGGTGAGGATAATCCTACAAGATTACCTTAATATAAAATATTAAGTGGTAAATCCATATAGAGAGCTCGATGGGTGTTAACCAGTGGTGTGACGTCATAAAACCGCATTGCAAATTCGAGAACTGCGTTATTATTTTTGGTAACTAATGCGGAGTTTTATGTCAACACAAAATAAAATCGTCGGTGACGGTGTATGTTATTATATTTCAGTCTAAATAACATATCTGAAGATGGCTCATGTGAGCCAAAAGCTTAGAAGGAAATCAATAGATAATTATCCAAATTTTGGAGAATTTTTGTCTTTATTTTCAACTGAAATTAGAGCCAAAATACGTGTGTGTGTGTGTTGAAGAAATTCTTAGGAGTACAAAACTTAATAATACCTTGGAATAAGCGTAAATTTTATGACATTTTTAAAAACTAAAAAAAAAAACAAGTTTCGTTCCAGGGTTTATCAAATTTTCTTCTGGAAATGGTAAGATGTATATTAAAAATAATAATGTGAGTAAAAAAAAACATATTCAAGGAGAACTAGAATACAATGACATTCAAACCCAGCTAACAATCTCTCTATTTACAGAGAGAAGGCTTGCGGGATTTGATGTACAGTGACTCTAGCACATTTAGATGATATAGAGAGTGGGACCGTAATAGAATAATGAAACGTTCCACACTCAATCCACAAACACATTTTTTTTTTAATCATTTCACCCCGAGCAAGGCGGAAACGCCACTGATGTGCAGGGGGTTACATAAATGTATAAAGATTAATTAGAAAAGAGTGAGGAGTACAAACTAGTTAGAAAGGAACAATAGAAATCAGGTGCGATGACAGATACATAGGTGGAGAGAAAGGGAAGGTTATACAGGGGTGGGGAGAGAGCTTGAGCCCAGTGGTTAGTAGATGAGTATTGACTTTGCATTTAAATTTCTGGAGGTTGTAGCCGTCAGGAAAGAAAGAAGAGTTCCACAGGCTGGAAGTGCGAGAGAAGAAGCTGCAGGAGTAGAACTGTAGTCTGCATTTGGCTAACCTGACTGTGAATGGGTGGGACCCAGTTGCCAGTCTGGTTGCACGTGTAAACACCTGTTGAGGAGGCATCAGTGACTTAAGTTCGTCTGAGCAGAAGCCATGAGGGTATTTATAGAACAGACAAAGGGAGGCCACATTTCGACGATGGGGAAGTGGCTGCAGTCGAGTCGCCAGATCAGTACCTATCACATTACAGTACCTACTGCTATTAAAACATGTTGTGTAATGGACGACCCAGATGTATTATAGTTCGCTACTATGAGCAGCAAGATTAAAAATTCTAGGTGGTATATTGTTGTTTAATTCTAAAATCGAACCGTTGAAACATCCTCCCTATATAGTCAGGTCCACAGCTACATTCAAATTTGTAAATTATAGAATTACCATGATGAGGTGGGGAATCTTTACGGATGGAAGAAAGTATTGTTCTAGTACAAAATATTAGCAGAAAAAAATAGTCTTTGCTAAAAGACAGCGTTGAAACGAAGAAAAGAGTGCTAGACTGCTACGTGATGTCAGTTCTTCAATACGGCAGTGAATGCTGGACAATATAATCGAAAATGAGGACAAAACTGGAAGCGGCCGAAATGTGGTTCTACAGAAGGATGCTACGGATATCGTGGACTAAGCATACAAGCAACGACGAGGTGTTAGAAAGAATGGCAACAAAAAGGAAATTGATGCTGAGCATCAGGAAGAGACAACTGAAGTTCCTGGGACATGCAATGAGGAAGGAGAGCCTGGAGAACCTGATACTGACTGGACAGATAGAAGGAAGGAGAGACAGAGGGAGGCAGCGGATAACATATTTGCAGGGCCTGATCGGGTGGATGACGGAACGGAGGTTGCCAGGAGTGGCAGGAGCAAACATACTAAGATCCACAAGGGATAGGGAGAGGTGGAGAGCCATGATCGCCTACGTCCTGAAGGGACAGGGCACATAGAAGAAGAAGAATAGTCAGCGAAATCCCAGTAAATAAAAATAAAACTAATTATATACTATTCTAAATCAAACACAACCTACTTAACCATGCACGATATCTGTTCTCCGTCAACTAATATTTTGTTAAAAGACCAAAATTGTGTATCAGTTTGAAGGGCTTTTGGAAGTAAGTATATATGTTAGGGTGATGATAGTATCGAGACGCACAATATTTAAAAACACTTTTCTGTGTACTTTTACGAGACAGGAAAATACTTGTTAACAATGACATAAACCATGAAAATAATAAACAAAAACTTTAAATTCTTAGGACCTTCCATATCAACCACCTGAACAAATTTTATAACGAATATAATAGCAATGTTTTAGCAGTATTAATAATCTAATAACATATATATATATATATATATATATATATATATGTGAACAGCTGCTTCATCGGCATATAGAAAAAGTGTTTGAAAAAGTGATGAAAAGTGGATAGACTACAACAGCCCTAAACGTATAAAGTTGTTGGTTAAGCCCCGTCATGCTTCAGCATCGGCGACAAAGCCGAATAAGTATGGTTCGAAGATTCTGTTCTGCATTTGATGAGATCAGCTGGGTATAATTTATTATGAGCTGCTGAAACCGGCCAAAACCATCACGGGAGATCGATATCCACTACAACTGATGCATTTAAGCAGGGCATGGAAGAAAAAAACAGCCGATATATGATTTTGCAACAGGACAACGTTGGGCCACATGTTACAAAACAGCTGAAAACCTTGGAAACACTTAAATGTGAAGTTCTACTAACCTGCCGTATTTACCCGAAATTGCCCCGTCCGATCGATGATTCATGACCTGGCGGAATAGCACTTTCATTCTGATAAAGATGCAAAAACATTGGTTGATTTGTGGTTAACCTCAAAAGAAGTGTCGTTTTTCTGATGTGCAATTCTAATGTCTTCAGAAAAATAGGAAACACTAGTGGCTAGCGATGGACAATACGTTCAGTGATATGTTTCTTACTAATCTTTGAAAATAAAACATTAATTATCATGAAAAATTACTGAGAACATATTCAAGGTCATAATATATATATATCGATTTAGATATATGCGTGTTCAATTCGTTTGATACATACAATATTAAGTTTTATGTTTGTGTCTTATGTGTGCAATCAATCCTACCTTGCATAACAGGCTGCAGCGGGAGCATTTGAAGCCGTCTTTTGGGAATCAGATGCCTCAGCTACAGACCCGGATTCTGAGTATTTGTAGCGAATGTGTACCTTTAAACCAGCCTTGGATTTACAAAACAAATGACCATTTGGGCGCTTGAAAGTCACTACAAATCGGGAACTTGGCATGAAAGATCGAGTTTTAGTTCAGAAATGGAAGGAATCAAGATGTTGCAGGCGACTCTGTTCAAAACTTGCAATGCAACAATGACAAGCGACCTCAACTCCACTTGTTAAATATTCGTTGGTAAGATATGTTTGAGCGGCATGTAAATTTTGACAATGCAGTGTATTTGCGCTAAGTAACGCAGATATTTTGAAATTGGAAAACATCTGGATTTTGTTGAAATGTCAACCAGGTGCACAAAAGGAAAAACTTGTTCGGATTCAGGATTTTATTTTGTCTACTGGGGTCAGAAAGTTATGCCCCAGGCTCTGATTAGTACCGGAAGATAGATGTCAATGGAGCGGAAGTGACGTCAAGCAGACAGAAGATTAGTAAGTAGTAATTGCAATTTTATTTTGCAAGAGTGAGTTTATTCTTCGTGATGCACAGATGACTTAAATCGAGATATCTCCAATGTGTGGGGTGGTGCTGACAATCTGACCAAAAAATCTCCTCTTACTCCACGCCATGTTTGAGAGAATGTCACTATTTTATTTGAGAAGATGACTTTGTACGGAAAATAAAAATAAATTATATCTTCTCAGAAAGATTATATACCATTTTCTGTATTTTGATGTGCAATAGTTTCTTTTTTTTTTCAAAAGACAAAAAGGGAAAACAGTTGATACGAATTTTAGTTGCCGCGAGTTGTCAGGGCTTGGGGGAAAAGAAAAAAAGAAAGGTTACTGTGTTAATGAGGGAGTAGTGGAAGTAATAGTCAGAGGAAGGAAGGGGTAAACTGTGTTAAAAACACGGAAACTAATTATCGTTCTCTCCCGGGCGTAAGATCGATTTCGACCCTGATCATTTTTGTTTGCAGTGGCGTTCTCGATCAATTATTTCGAATTCATTCCATAGGGGGGCGGTGATCTCCTTTCTCCCTCCATATGTGGTCAGCAACGCCTGATTTTTCTATCTCCCCTCGTATTACGGCCTTGTCATGTTCTTGTTGCCTTACCTTAAGGGGGCGACCTGTTTCTCCTTTTTATTTCTTTCCACAACTACGAGGAATGGCGTACACACAGTCCTTAGTCACGTCCTTCTCTTTTGGGTATCTTACTCGGGAACCACTTCTGAACATCGATCAAAAGTCATAAGCGGCGATCCAGAGTCATACGAAATGGAAATGGTCAGTATACATTTCATTTATATATGTGTGCGTTCTATTGTTTTCGACAGAGAAGTTTGTTACAGGTTGCATTTTACTATTTAATCGTGAGGACAGATGATGAAGTAGATTATTAAATGCTATGTGAAACTGATTTACGAAGAGGTCGAATTGAATGGTCCCCGACGAATATGATTTATGGAATATGATTGGAGAAGTTAATCGCCTACCAGAGGTTTTTAATCGTCGCTGTCTTAATCACCGCCGAAAGTTTTGAAAATTTTTAATCGCCCCAGAAGTTTTGGGAAGAACTGGACTGGTTTTCATTTCCCGACGAAATGAAATTTGTGTGAAGAAATCGGGTTGTGTGATTCCCGACAATGATTTATGATTTCAAAAGTTTTAATCGCCTTATTTTGAGAATAATCGCCGTAGCGGTCGCAGTGAAGACCCCCGAGTTAATTGTTTTCGACCTCGTGGGTAGTAGTCCAACATCGGGGTTGCAACATTTACTGTTTTATCAGCAATTGTTCAGTCGTCATCGATTGACCTAGACAACGTGGGACCCAAAACTAACATTATGTTTTCCAGAAATAAAAATGTCTCAGAAGAATTATATAACATTTTCTGTATTATGATGTTCAGTAGTTTCAATTTTTTCAAAAGAAAAAAAAAACAAGGAAAACAGTTGATACGTATTTTGGTTGCCACGGAAAAGAAAGTCAGAAAAAAGCTAGACGGTCAATACACAGATATCAGCAAGGTAGGGGACAAATTTTTCTTTTACCTATGGGGGCTCAGTTCGTTTTTTCATTGTACCAAAGTTGCTGGTTCCGCCAAAATCTAACATAGAACAGCATACTTTTGCAGAGTCTGACCGTGGATGCGTCGTTAGAGTTACTGAGGTTTTTTTTTTTTTGGTAAAGATATGAGTTGTCAGGGGATGCAGAAAAAAAAAGAAAATTAACAGAGTTAATGAGGGAGTAGTGGAAGTAATAGTCAGAGGAAGAAAGAGGTCAGTCAGTCAGTTAAGTGACATGCGCGATACACGCTTGGGCGATCATGTCTCGAAAGAGACATGACTGACTGGGCATATGATTATCCCGCAGTAGGTTGCCATTGCTTTCTGCGATAGACTGGTTGCCGACCAAGGGTATAGAACCCAATCTGTCCTATTATTTAACCCATAACTGGAGGGAAGAGACGGATTAATACCTTTCCCAAGGGTATTTGCGCGTAAGTGATGCAAGGAATTCAACTGGAATTCGAACTCGGTTCCTATGATTTCTCCTTCCGAGCCGATATACACTGCGCCACAACGGACAAAGAAAGAGGTAAATTGTGTAAAAAAAAGACGAAAAATAATTTTCGTTCTCTCCCGGTCTTAAGTTCGATTTCGGCCCTGACCAATTTTGTTTCCGGTAATGTTCTCTATCTATTATTTCAACTTCATCCCATAGGGGGAGGTAATGCCCCTTCTTCCTCCATATGTGGGCAGTTACGCCTGATTTTTCTATCTCCCCTTGTGTTACGGCCTTGCGATGTTATTGTAGCCTTACATTAAGACAGCGACTTGTCTCTCCTTTATATTGATTATTTTTTTTTGTTTTAGCTTTTTCTTCCGGGTATCAGAAAAGAGATATGCGTTGCCACGAAGTTGACAACAAGCTTACAAGAAAACAAATTAAGATATATAACGGTAAAGCATAACAGAAATAAATCAGTCCTTTGGTGTTCAGTATGTGGCTTGTGATTGGCGCTCAAATGAATAAATAAATGAAAAATAAATGGTTAAAGAAACAAAACAAAAGGTCCAACTCATAAAAAGCAAAAGGTTTGCTTATGCAAAGAGAATGCAGATCGTTGTTTGGAATAATGAATTTAAGACACGCAGATAACTTTAGAAACTGACATAGGTATGAGAAAAATGCATTGTTTTATGCTTATAAGTTCTCAAAATGGCAATTTTCTGAGTGTGGCTTAGCTATGGCTTAATGCCGAAATTATAGAGAAACTCTTGAAGGTTGAGAGCACTGCACAATTGTAATTGTTCTAGCGCTAACCATTACTTCAAGCGCCTTAATTATGTGAAGACGGGTGACCTACACAGTGGAAGTTAAAAAGTAAAAAGCAGTAAAGAAAACATTTTTGTTTAGTTCGTGTGAAACGTATTCTGGACTGGCTTGTTGTTGTGCCTGAGTTGAGAGACTAACTTAAATCGTACATAGACGAAATTTGTGAGCTGAAAGCATGCGCACAATAGAATGGAAAAGGATATTACCTTGGATATATTTTGCTTTTTTTACTATGCCTTATTATAGAGATTATTGTATGGTGACGTGGATAAGGTTGAGAGATTTTGGTCATGAGAAAAAAAAAGAAAAAATGGCACTTAAAATGTTCGGATGAACATTTTGAAAGAATGGAAGGAAAGGCCTGCTAAATATTCGTTGGTACGTTATATTTGAACAACACCGTAATTTTGACAATAATGTGTATTTGCGGTTACTAACGCAGATATTTTCAAATTAGAAAAAATATGGATTTTTTTTTTTAAATTTCAGCCAGGTGCACAAAGAATACTATGTTTGAATTCAGGACTTTTATTTTGTATACTAAGGTCAGAAGGTTATGCCCCAGTTTCAGCTGTCAATGGCGCGAAAATGACGTCATGCTGACAGTTAAGACTTTTTTAGTAGAAATTGCAATTTGATTTTGCAAGTATCTGAGTTCACTCGTCAAGATGTACTGATGTCTTAAAATGGGATCTTCTCGATGTGGGAGGGTGCTGACAACTCTGATCAAAGAACCTCCTCTTACACAACGGCATGTTTGAGAGAATGTTACTACTTAAAAAAAATATGTATCTTAAATTTTATTTACATATAGTCTGGTCTATGGTTTTCGAAAGAGGCGTTTGTTAACCCTCTAGGGCCATTCGTATCATATTTGATACAGTATTTCCCTATAAGGAAACATTTGGTATTTCCCTATAAGGAACATTTGGTATTCATTGACTGAGCAGTCAGTACTGCTTTCATTTGAAATTTATAAAATATTTCTTTTAAAAAATTTTTCAGGAAAATATTTCTTTCAAGGCTTGTTTTCATACTGTATCAAATATGATACGAATGGCCCTAGAGGGTTAAAGATTGTATTTTTGTTGCTGACGGTGACGATAAAAGAGACAAACAAGACTGGGAAAAAGATTATGAAATGTTTGTGAAACTGATTTACGAAGAAGTCGAATTGAATGGTCCCCGACGAATATGATTGGAGAAGTTAATCGCCTACCAGAAGTTTTTAATCGTCGCCCCCAGCGGTCTTAATCACCGCCGAAAATTTTTAATCGCCCCAGAAGTTTTGGGAAGAATCGTCAACCCCCACTCCACCCACCGACCAAAAGATGTTTTTAATCTCTACCATTCTAGTTGAAGTATGCACGCCTCGAAATTGCAGTAGCAGTGAGTTTGGTCTCAGATTTAATTTCCGTCCATCCCGGATTTTCAGTAGTTGCTTGCTTTGTTTTTATGGCATATCAACACCTCGGCGGGTCATTTATTGCCAACCAAATTTTTATTTATTTATTGCTGGTATGGTAATACCTTTTTTCTTTCAACAATTTATTGTTGTTTTTATATAAGTTTTGTATCTAGTAATACTTTTTTCTTTTAGAGTATCAAGATTCATTGGGATTTGTTTTTTTAAGCGCAGGGTCCCCAAGTCCTACTTAAGTGAATGCAACGAAATCAAATGGACTAAGAACTCGGCTTCCCGATTTGTTGTTCCGGATCGTTATCCACTACAGCACATCTTTCCTACCTGCTCATTTTATTAATTATTTTAAGGCATGACGTGAAAATACATCCGACAACAAGTTCTCTGTTTACAAGATTGGACGTTTTGAGGATCGTGGAACCAGACATTAACAGTTTTGGTCCACAGATTCATACTATTACAGATGGAAGCAGTTATGAGGGTCCTATCTATAGGTAAATAGTAAACACTAAAATAAAGACAAAACACTAAAAAAGTATAAAATGCATTTTTATAGTAAAAATTACCAGTATTTTCATAAAAACTACTAACATAGATTTTTATTGAGTAGATTTCTACGACTCATCAATTCATTGCAAGTTATTTAAAGTGAGAAAATATTCGCAAAAGAATAGTTGGGAGATAATAATGTTTTACTGATGCTAGTTCTACTAATTAACCCATAGCTGGGGAAAAATGGTTTTAGTTACTTTTCCGAAGCGCATCTTCACGTAAGTTAACGTAACGAACCTACCTAAATAGAAACCCGGCTCACTAATTAAAAAGTAACAGTCAGTGTCCATTAAACTTATAACACGTGTTATACCCCAGAGGTCACCCATCAAGGTAGTGACCAGCCTTTAACTTTGGTGATCTCACGGAGCTGATATTTCAACGTGATGTGTTGATATGCTATATAATACAGTTGTGATGACCAATAATATTTTTTTAGTAAAATACTATGAATATAAAGGATACAAAAACAACCAAACCAAAGCAAACATCACATTAGAATGTATGTCTGTGGAACGTGGACACAGAGAGACCCTCATTTTTAAAAAAAATAAAAATCCCTCAGTACCATGATATTTAGAATGGCTTCTATTATGAAAAGAGTCGAGATGTAAGAACTGATTACAACAAGAGATTTATATGGTTTGGTTGGTTGATTTGTTTTATGGCATATCAACCTTGGTAGGTCATTTATTGCCAACTAAATTTTATTTATTTATTGCTGGTAATAACTTTTTTTTCAACAATTTATTTTTGTTTTTATGTAAGTTTTGTGTCTAGTAATACATTTTTCTTTTCGAGTATCAAGATTGGGATTTGTTTTTAAGGGCATAGTCCCCAAGTCCTACCGTGTTATTTAACCCATAATTTGAGGGAAGGGACGATTAATACCTTTCCCAGGAGTACTAGTGCTTAAGTGAATGCAGGGTATTCAACTGGAATTCGAACTCGGCTTACAAATTTCTCTTTCCGAGCCTATATCCACTGCACCACAACGCACATCCGACACTAAACGCTTACAGCACCTGGTACTTCCAAGCAGTTACCCCTCTAAGTACTGACCAGGCTTAACGTTGCTTAACTTCTGTGATCAAGCGAGAACCGGTGTATTCAACTTGATATGGCCGTAAGCACGCACATCCGTCACTAAACGCTCACAGCACCTGGTATTTCCAAGTGGTCACCCATCTAAGTACTGACCAGGCTCAACGTTGCTTAACTTCTGTGATCGAGCGAGAACCGGTGTATTCAACGTGATATGGCCGTAAGCACGCACATCCGTCACTAAACGCTCACGGCGCCTGGTATTTCCAAGTGGTCACCCATCTAAGTACTGACCAGGCTCAACGTTGCTTAACTTCTGTGATCGAGCGAGAACCGGTGTATTCAACTTGATATGGCCGTAAGCACGCACATCCGTCACTAAACGCTCACGGCACCTGGTATTTCCAAGTGGTCACCCATCTAAGTACTGACCAGGCTCAACGTTGCTTAACTTCGGTGATCGAGCGAGAACCGGTGTATTCAACTTGATATGGCCGTAAGCACGCACATCCTTCACTAAACGCTCACGGCACCTGGTATTTCCAAGTGGTCACCCATCTAAGTACTGACCAGGCTCAACGTTGCTTAACTTCGGTGATCGAGCGAGAACCGGTGTATTCAACTTGATATGGCCGTAAGCACTCACATCCGTCACTAAACGCTCACGGCACCTGGTATTTCCAAGTGGTCACCCATCTAAGTACTGACCAGGCTCAACGTTGCTTAACTTCGGTGATCGAGCGAGAACCGGTGTATTCAACTTGATATGGCCGTAAGCACGCACATCCGTCACTAAACGCTCACGGCACCTGGTATTTCCAAGTGGTCACCCATCTAAGTACTGACCAGGCTCAACGTTGCTTAACTTCGGTGATCGAGCGAGAACCGGTGTATTCAACGTGATATGGCCGTATGCCAGTTGTTTTTATCGGCACCTTTGATCTCGCGGCGTTAATCTCAGCATTGTTTCATAAGAATTATTTCAGGCCGACAAGAGACGATATAACACATTCGATCTAAAAAAAAAAAAGACCACTCGAAAGCGTCAACGGGTATGTTAGCTGCTCCGAGATTGTACTTTACTGTCTTTATAACGAAGCAGATGCCTTTCAACGTTTCGAGCTCTGTAAATCAGAATTTTCGGCATTATACGATCTTCTATTGGCACAAAGTTGGCAACTGCGACTGAATAAAACAGGATTCGATTCCTCTCATGCGAGTTTTTGTGAAAAGATCTGTTGGAAATATTATCTTTGCGTGTGTAACCGCAGATTGTATGGTGACAGCGCTTGTGAAAGAGATCAATTTTCTAAGCGTGCTCTCTGTATGGCATCCAGAACTCAAATTCATAAATAGACACCAAACTTTGTCTTAATTGATATGCCTTTTTCATTCAGTAGACGATGAACAATTTTGCCAAAAGTATCCCGGGCCCTGGCGATTCTGTTAGCAATTTCGTCTTCAAGAGATGCATTGCTGTTGAGCTTCAATTAAGTGCCATACCTGATATACGCTTTGGGCAATCATGTCTCAAAAGAGACATAACTGAGTGACCAGAATATTATCCCGCAGAAGGATGCCATTGCTTTCTACAGTATACTGGTTGCCAGCCAAGGCTATAGAACCCAATCTGTCCTATTATTTAGCCCATAACCGGACAGAAGATACGGATTAATACTATTCCCAAGAGTATTTATACGTAAGTGAATGGAAAAAATTCAGCTGGAATTCGAACTCAGCTCCCCGATGTGTTGTTCCGAGTCTAGATTCACTGCACCACAACGCCCATCCTTACTAACCAGATATTCAAAAGACTTAACATACTTGAGATTTTTACCTTTTTACCTTCTACAATCAGAGAAACATTTAGACATTCCGACATGCGAGTTTGCAGTACTTTGCCATTGGTCTGTTTGCGAGTTGGTTTTGGCTAATAGACAACTTCTTCTTCTTCTTCTTCTTCTTCTTCTTCTTCTTCTTCTGTGTGCCCTGTCTCCTCAGGACGTAGGCGATCATGGCTTTTCACGTCTTTCTATCCCTGGTGGCTCTTAGCACACCTTCTCCTGTTACACTATGAAACCCTCGTTCCATAATCCACCTGATTATGTCCTTCAAATATGTTATCCGTTGCTTTCCCCTGTTTCTTTTCCCCTCTATCTGGCCTGTTAGTATCAGACTCTCCAAGCCCTCCTTCCTCAATGCATGTCCAAGGAACTTCAGCTGTCTCTTCCTGATGCTCAGTATTAATTTCCTTTTCGTTTCCTTCATTTCTAGGACCTTATCAATGCTCACATGCTTGATCCATGATATTCGCAGCATCCTTCTGTAGAACCACATTTCAGTAGCTTCCAGTTTTTCCTTCATCTTTGATAATATTGTCCAGCATTCACTGCCATATTAAAGAACTGTCAACACATAGCAGTCCAGTACTATCGTCCTAGTTTTGAGCGGAATTGTCCGGTTTCTTGATACTTTACTCAACTTCGGGAATGCTTCCTTCGCCATACCAATTCGCCTTCGGATCTCTGTGTCGCACTTTCCGTCTTCTGTTATGACAGTTCCCATGTATTTAAATTTTTGTACCTGCTTGAATCTAGTATCCCCGACCTGTATTTGGCATTTTGGGTTGCACTTTTTACTGATGACCATGCATTCGGTTTTCTTGCAATTTATTTCTAGTTCTTTCTTATCACTCTCTTCAGCTACCTTCTGTAGGAGGGCTTGTAGTTTCAGGCTTCTTAATACTTAGAGCCAATTCAAATGCCTTGCTCACAACAGAGAATCAATCACTGAGGTTTCGTGTTTCCAGCAAGGGCGGTGTAACATGCGCAGCATCCCCAGAAATAACAGATTAGAGCCATATTGGTTTGGCTTTTGTATTGGTGATTATGTCAATCACCAGTTGTCCAGAACCCAAACTGAAACCCTTTTGCGAGTTCCCCATATGCGTGTTTCAGCATAAGAAAAATAGAAAACAGAACTAGGGCCATCAAACAACTCTGTTTTGTACCATTTTTACAGCTTCTTCTCTCGCACTTCCCGCCTGTGGAATTCCGTCCCGTTTACTTGCTTTTCCGTCAGCTAAAATCTTCAAGCAATCAAATGTAAAGTCAATAGTCTTCTACTATCTCACTAACTTTCTTCTTCTCTCTTTCTCTCTCTCTCTCACGCTCTCTTTGTCTCATTCTTCTTTCTTCGTCCACTCCACTGTCATCAGTATTCTCATCCTTCTCCTACCCTCTTCCTGACACCCCCTGTAACCTGTCACTCTTTCTCATAACTTACCTCCTATGTAACCCTCTGCTCAACAGTAGCAGTAAAAATGCCTTGCTTGGGGCAATACGATTATAAAAAAAAATCAAACGGAACCGATCTCTGACAGTTAGAAAAGACAAAAGCATCTATTCTTCGATTAAATGAAATGTTGTTCATCATGTTTGTATACCCAGCATCTTTAGAAAGTTCCAGTGTCAAAAGCGTTGGTGAGGACAACTAACATCATGTATAGCTATTAGTTCTTCTCACGGAGTTTTTAACGATTTGTCTGGGGGAAAATATTACGTCAACAGTTCCACGACCAGCGCGAAATCCACCATGGGACGCTGGATATATACCTTCAACAAGGTAGGTAATGATTCTATTGAGTATAATGCGAACAAGGATCTTGCCTGCTACGCACCGTAAGAAAACGCCACGCCAGGTGTCACAAATGACTCTTTTACCTTTGTTCTTAAACAGATGTCGAATGGAAGCATCTTTGAAGTACTCAGTGATATGTTCTGCTTTCCAAATAACTACAAATCGATCAAGAAGCTTCTTGGTCAATTTTTTTCCGCCATATTTATAGACTTCTAAAGATACTTCGTCAATATAAATACTTCCATGGCTTCTGCTCCAACGACCTTGAGTCACTGGTGCCTCCGCAACAGGTGTTTACTCGTACAACCAGACTGGCTACTGGGTCTCATCAATTCACAGTTAGATCACGCAAATGCAAACAAAAATTCTACTCCTGCAGCTTCTTTTCCCGCACTTCCCGCCTGTGGAAATTGTTTCCTTATTCTTGCTTTCCTGACGGCTACAACCTCCAGGAATTTAAATGCAAAGTCAATACTCATCTCTTGACTACTTGACCCTAGTTCTTTCCACACCGTTCTGTAGATCCTTTCCTTTATTTCAACCTTTGCAACTGTCATCACACCTGTATTCCCATCCTTCTCTTGCTCCTTTCTAACTGTTTCGTCCTTCTCCTCACTCTCCTCTAATCATTTTGCTCTTATGTAGCCCCCTGCACATCAGTGGTGTTACCGTCTTGCTCGGGGAGATATGACTATAAAAAAATTCCAGGAGTCTTACCACTTGGCATCTTATTAATGGCGTTCTGAACCACTTTAAAACTTGGCAATTAAGAAAGCTGAGATGTTTTTTTTTTTAATCATTTCACCCCGAGCAAGGCAGAAACGCCACTGATGTGCAGGGGGTTACATAAATGTAAAAGGATTAATTAGAAAAGAGTGAGGAGTACAAGCTAGTTAGAAAGGAACAATAGAAAGCTGAGAAAGCAGGTACAATGACAGATACATAGGTGGAGAGAAAGTGAAGGTTATAAAGGGGAGGGGAGAGAGCTAGAGTCCAGTGGTTAGTAGATGAGTATTAACTTTGCATTTAAATTTCTGGAGGTTGTAGCCGTCAGGAAAGCAAGAATACGGGAGTGAGTTCCACAGGCGGGAAGTGCGAGAGAGGAAGCTGCAGGAGTAGAATTGTCGTCTGCATTTGGCTAACCTGACTGTGAATGGGTGGGACCCAGTTGCCAGTCTGGTTGCACGGGTAAACACCTGTTGAGGAGGCATCAGTGACTTAAGCTCATCCGAGCAGAAGCCATGAAAGTATTTATAGAAGAGACAGAGGGAGGCCACATTTCGACGATGGGAAAGTGGCTGCAGTCGAGTCGCCAGATCAGTACCTATCACATTACAGACTCTCCTTTGGAGCTTGTCAAGAACACTGAGGAGAACGACAGGGGCACCTGACCATAAATGGCAGTAGTACTCCATGCACGGACTGATGGTTGACTTGTAAATATGCAGGATGGATTCAGGTGGAAAAAACATCCTGGATCGACATGGTGACCCAATTTTCTTAGCAGTAGATTTTGCTATGGATTCAATATAGTGGATCCATTTGAGGTCTGAGGACAGGGTAAGTCCGAGGAGGCGTAGTGTATTACTCTCCGGGAGAATCATCTGGTCCATGCTTATGGGAGGCAGAAGAGGTTGCCTGTAATGGTTGACAGACAACAGCTTGGTCTTAGATGAATTGAAGTTGACAAGCCACTTCTTGCCCCAGTTCACCACAGAGTGTAGATCCCGCTCAAGGTCAGCAGCGAGATTATGTCTGTCCGCCACGACAGGTTTCTTACTGGAGCGGGAGTATATTGTAGTGTCATCTGCGTAGATGCCTCTTTGTTTCTGGTTTTTGTGGGATGGATCTATGACAACCTACTAAATTACTGTTACGGACACGCTGAAAATGGTCTTTCCAACGTCGTAATTTATCTGTATATAAGATGTTGTAGCTTCTTTCTCCCTTTTCTACAAACAGTTTTACGGCTTCTGCTATGACGGGCTTCTTTCCTGAACCATGTGAATTCACTCATTCTATTAGACTGACTTCTAGCCCCCATCCTTGTACCGTCAAAGCACTTAAATGTTAACTTCGTTCTACTTTTAGCTTCTTTTCTCTCACTTAAACACCCTTGCGTATACTTCCTTCCCTGATAGATACAGTCTCGTTTAAAAGCAATTGCCATCTTGTATCTTCTTGATTCCTATTTTTATCGTATCTCTTTTTCGGAAACATCTATATATTCTTTTTTGTCTTTAGATTATAATTTCTGGTTATAGTCTTGTTACGCATCAAAGAAATTGTAAAAATCGACCAAAAATCTAGTGTGGGCGACAAAGCTAACCTTGCAGCCGACCTTGGAAAGGACCTCTAATCCGTAGTGGACTGGGGTAAGAAATAGCTCGTAAATTTTAATGCTTCTAAAACGAAGCTACTATCAATTAATCATCATAGACAATCGCACCTACCTCCTATTAGCATGGACCAGGCTTGCCTCCCAGAGAGTAAAACACTACGCCTCCTTGGTCTCACACTTTCAGTGGACCTCATGTGGAATGACTATATCGAATCCATTGCTAAATCCGCTGCTATGAAAGTTGGTTCTCTGTGCAAGGCCCGGAGGTTTTTCCGTCTGAATATATCCTGCACATTTATAAATCTACCATCTACTGTTGCCATATCTGGTCGGGTGCCCCTGCTATTCTCCTTGGGCAAGGTACAGCGGAGGGTCTGTAATGTGATCGATACCGACTTAGCAGACCGCCTGCAGACTCTCTCTCACCGGCGCGACGTGGCTTCCCTGTGTCTCTTCTATAAATAGACGAGGGGTGGTGTGTGAACCGGGCGATAGTTTAGTCTATCTACGCCAATTGAAAAAAAAAAAAAGAAAAGAGTGAAAAGGTTGAAAGAGAGAAGGCCGGAAACCACATCCTAAACAGGGAACAAGGAATGAGCCGCTTCATCTGTTCAATAGATGAGGGTGGCGTGTGAAACGGGTGATAGTTTAGTCTATCTACTCCAATTGAAAAAAAAAAAGAAAAAAGAAAAGAGTGAAAAGGTTGGAAGAGAGAAAGCCGGAAACCACATCCTAAACAGGGAACAAGGAATGAGCCGCTTCATCTGTTCAACAGACGAGGGTGGTGTGTGAACCGAGCGATAGTATAGTCTATCTTCTCCAATTGAAAAAAAAAAGAAGAAAAGAGTGAAAAGGTTTGAAGAGAGAAGGCCGGAAACCACATCCTAAACAGGGGACAAGGAATGAGCATCTTCACCTGTTCAATAGACATGGGTGGAGTGTGAACCGGGCGATAGTTTAGTCTATCTACTCCAATTGAAAAAAAAAGAAGAAAAGAGTGAAAAGGTTTGAAGAGAGAAGGCCGGAAACCACATCCTAAACAGGGGACAAGGAATGAGCATCTTCACCTGTTCAATAGACATGGGTGGAGTGTGAACCGGGCGATAGTTTAGTCTATCTACTCCAATTGAAAAAAAAAGAAGAAAAGAGTGAAAAGGTTTGAAGAGAGAAGGCCGGAAACCACATCCTAAACAGGGGACAAGGAATGAGCATCTTCACCTGTTCAATAGACATGGGTGGAGTGTGAACCGGGCGATAGTTTAGTCTATCTACTCCAATTGAAAAAAAAATAAGAAAAAAAGAAAAGAGTGAAAAGGTTGGAAGAGAGAAGGCCGGAAACCACATCCTAAACAGGGGACAAGGAATGAGCATCTTCACCTGTTCAATAGACATGGGTGGAGTGTGAACCGGGCGATAGTTTAGTCTATCTACTCCAATTGAAAAAAAAAGAAGAAAAGAGTGAAAAGGTTTGAAGAGAGAAGGCCGGAAACCACATCCTAAACAGGGGACAAGGAATGAGCATCTTCACCTGTTCAATAGACGAGGGTGGAGTGTGAACCGGGCAATAGTTTAGTGTATCTACTCCAATTGACAAAGAAAAAAAAATTTAACTTAGTTAAAGTCGAAATGAATTTTGAACGGCAAAATCATTTACAATAGCAAAATAGTACCTATGTCAATAATTAAAAAAATCAAACAAATTCAAACAAAAATTAAGGCTAAAAACTGCAAATTTAAACAAAAATTAATGACAAGAATTTGAACAGACTAAAATAGATAGATAGATAGATAGATAGATAGATAGATAGATAGATAGATAGATTATGAACTGGATGAGATAGATAGATAGATAATAGTAGACTAGGATAGATAGATAGATAGATAGATAGATAGATAGATAGATAGATAGATAGATAAGATAGACTGGATGAGATAGATATATATTAGTAGACTAGGATAGATAGATAGATAGATAGATAGATAGATAGATAGATAGATAGATAGATTATGAATTGGATGACTGGATAGAGATAGATAGATATTAGATAGATTAGGATAGATAGATAGATAGATAGATAGATAGATAGATAGATAGATAGATATGAACAGAGGCATAGATAGATAGATAGATAGATAGATAGATAGATAGATAGATAGATAGATATGAACAGACAAAGATAGATTATGTGGTAAAATATTCGTAAATTGTACAAATGCGGTAATTAATTAAATATACAGAGCTTGTTTGAATTTAATAATTTTGAGTTGAACTCATGCTCTGTAAACATAAGCTGTTTATATATATATATATATATATATATATATATATATATATATATATATATACGCCTTTGTTTATTGGTATATGTGGTTATACGTGTTTACAATTTTAATCAATAACGATTTTTATGCTTTTATTTCTTTTACCTCGTGTCTGCAACATACGAGGGTCGAATCAAATAAATTTAAAGTATGGTTAATTTCGTGTTAGGAAACGTGCCAATGCGTTTCTTTAGAAAATATAACACGTTTCCTTTACGCGCGTTTGCATGAGCAGGTGTAAAATCATCATTCGTATCGTGTTCATTAAATTTAGCAGCCTCAGTGGGATTTTTGAATTTCATTAACAGTCCTAAGACGTCGAGTAAACGCTAGACAATCTTAGAAAATCAATCATAATTTGTAACTAGAGAGCAATATACGAATATATCTGTCTCTCTCTCTTTCTTATAGAACCCAATCTGTCCTGTTATTTAACTCATAGGTGGAGAGAGAAGAGATAGATTATATTGCATTATTACATTAAGTATTAGCGGGGTATCAGTTTATTATCGCATGACACGCATCTGACCTTTGCAACTCTACCTCATTTAAAAATACTGTCTCTCCAATTTTTAAATCATTCAACCGTATTAAATCTGTGAAGAAGCTTGTTGTAAGTGAAGCATGTTAGATTAAATACACCTTTTTCCTACTCGTCCTTTACTTACTCTATTCATATATATATATATATATATATATATATATATATATATATATATATATATAATTTAACCATCAAGAATTCTATCAGGTGCAAATCTTTAACAAAGTGGAAGAAACCTCGTGTGACGAGTTTCGTCCATTGAGACTTCATCGGATTAAATTTCTTCCATTAGTTTAAAGGGAGATAAAAAGAATCTAAAATCTGCTGAATTTTTTTAAATTTAAAATTAACAACATCCGTCAGTAAAGCGCATGTGCAGTTGCATCAACGTAAATTTTGTCCGTTAAAATCGTAAATTACGAAACGCGTCACACAAAAACTTATTTCAGTTGGTCACACATTATATATATATATATATATATATATATATATATATATATATATATATATATATATAAATGAATAAGCAGCGAAAAAAATATTTGTAACGTTCAAACATTAATTTGTTCAATATAAAAATAGAGCAATGAATATTTATTATAAATTATACTCTAGAACATGTACATGTACAAATTACAAGCTACTACAAAATTTTAAACTTTGTTTAAACATAGAAAGAACAATGTCTCATCAGGTATTTAATAATGATGGGGATAAACTCATTTCCTTTTATTTTTGGAAAACTTTTCGTACAAGATAAAGAGGGTAGGAAAGATGAGAAAGCAAAAAGAGAATATATATGTGTATGTGTGTGTGTGTATGTGTGTGTGTGGTTGGGGAGGTCTCTCAAATTTTTTTTTTTAATTTCCATACACGCTTGTCCAAATTAATTGAAACAAAACGAATAATGTCTTCCTAGGAAGTTTCGCACTTTCTCTGATCACGTCTCTTGAACGTCATTTTTCTCTCCCGACGGTATTTTTTTTTACGTTTTGGATTGTTGTATCCAGTTTGTCTATTCCCCTTGATGACACGCCTGATAGTTCGGATCTCTCTGTAAGACTTGCCAGTGTGTTCGTGCAGCGTTAAAATTTTTTGTACTCTTCCTTGGAGTAACGTCCATCGCAGACAATGGCTCAAAGACAATTAATCTATAGTCGAGACAGTAGTACCTGGCCGTGATAAAAATCTGATGGCGCAGTATTTTTCATGGGTAAACTAATTTCATGAAACACACCGAAAATGTATTCATATTGCTACCTAGCACTATAGAAATTATCTAATCTGAAGAAAAATATAACTCAATTACAACCTGTTACTCCATTGGGTCTAAAACTGACCGTAGAGTGAAAGGAGGAAAACTAAAGCATTTGTTTTAGTTAATTTGCACAAAGGTTTATCTTCTTGAATGTGATGTTTTAGATGAACGAAAAACATTGAAAGATTGAACAGAATCAACAATTTAGATAAAGAACATGCATTATTGAAAATAAAATACCATAAAACGAATTCCCAGAATAACATACTGTATAGTAAACTTAACCTAACCAAGAATAATATTAGAAAATATAGAGATTCTATTGACTCGGAACGAGAGAGAGGGGGTGCCGAGTTCGAATTCCAGTTGAATTCCTTGCATTCAATTACGCACAAATACGCTTGGGAAATGTATTAATCCGCCTCTTCTATTCAGTTATGGGTTAAATAATAGGACCGTTCGGTTCTATAGCCTTATCTGGAAACTAGTCTACCGCAGAAAGCAATGGTAACCGACTGCGGGATTATCTTCTGCCAAGTCAGTCATGTCTCTTTCGAGACATGATCGCCCAAGCGTGTATCACGTATGGCATTTAACTGACTGACTGAATATAATAGTTGAAAACATGATTAAGGCCTCTACTGGTCATAAAGTGGGGATCAGCTTTAAATTATTATGAAGTAATAAACTGATCCCCCACAAATTATACTTCATATAATTATGTAATATAATCCATCTCTTCTCACTTCAGCTATATGTCAAATAACAGGACAGATTGCGTTCTATAACCTTGGCTAGCAACCAGTCTACCACAGAAAACACTAGCAACCTACTGCAGGATAATCTTCGGCTCAGTCAGTCATGTCTCTTTGGAGACATGATCGCGCAAAGCGTGTAACACGTAAGGCAATAAACTGTCTGATTCTCAACGTCTCAAAAAACCTGAATACAGACAAAAAAAAAATTCTATGTATGCCCCAGGCACCACATCGTTTTGTGATAATCACTGTGAGATATGGAAATATTTGAACTTAAAAATAACCTCATATATATATATATATATATATATATATATATATATATAAAGCAACAATGTTCCCCACGCTACTTAAATTTTTAACTCCATGGTCCAATTTCAATCCCACATTTCATTGAGTAATATTGACAAACACACCAACGCATTGTTTAACTTCCTTTAACTTAATTTTCTGAATAACCATTAATTCATCTTATGTTATGGGGAAACACACCTATACCTCAGATAATGGACTCTCCCTCCTATATTAATGTTATGGGGAAACACACCTATACCTCAGATAATGGACTCTCCCTCCTATATTAATGTTATGGGGAAACACACCTATACCTCAGATAATGGACTCTCCCTCCAATATTAATGTTATGGGGAAACACACCTATACCTCAGATAATGGACTCTCCCTCCTATATTAATGTTATGGGGAAACACACCTATACCTCAGATAATGGACTCTCCCTCCTATATTAATGTTATGAGGAAACACACCTATACCTCAGATAATGGACTCTCCCTCCTATATTAATGTTATGGGGAAACACACCTATACCTCAGATAATGGACTCTCCCTCCTATATTAATGTTATGGGGAAACACACCTATACCTCAGATAATGGACTCTCCCTCCTATATTAATGTTATGGGGAAACACACCTATACCTCAGATAATGGACTCTCCCTCCTATATTAATGTTATGGGGAAACACACCTATACCTCAGATAATGGACTCCCCCTCCTATATTAATGTTATGGGGAAACACACCTATACCTCAGATAATGGACTCTCCCTCCTATATTAATGTTATGAGGAAACACACCTATACCTCAGATAATGGACTCTCCCTCCTATATTAATGTTATGGGGAAACACACCTGTACCTCAGATAATGGACTCTCCCTCCTATATTAATGTTATGGGGAAACACACCTATACCTCAGATAATGGACTCTCCCTCCTATATTAATGTTATGGGGAAACACACCTATACCTCAGATAATGGACTCTCCCTCCTATATTAATGTTATGGGGAAACACACCTATACCTCAGATAATGGACTCTCCCTCCTATATTAATGTTATGAGGAAACACACCTATACCTCAGATAATGGACTCTCCCTCCTATATTAATGTTATGGGGAAACACACCTATACCTCAGATAATGGACTCTCCCTCCTATATTAATGTTATGGGGAAACACACCTATACCTCAGATAATGGACTCTCCCTCCTATATTAATGTTATGGGGAAACACACCTATCCCTCAGATAATTGTCTCCCCTTCTAAGACTCCCCAGATAAGACTCCCCTTCTTATATTAATCACAGTTAACAGGAAGTTAACGGGAGAAGATCTTGAGAAAGTATTAGTAAGTATATAGGAGTTCTTTAATGTAGTTCAGTAGAACTACTAGGCAGTTGATATTAGTCGGCAGTTAGCCGAATACTAAGGAGTCAGCTTTCAGTGGAAGATTACCAAGTTCCTAACATTTTGGGTGCGTTAAGTCGATTAGCAACCAACATAACCCGATTATAACCTTCAGTGCGAAAACTAATCCACAACAGTTTAACTCCATAGACCAGCTTAATTTGCACATTTTATTGAGTAACCCTAACCCTAACCCACGAACTTATTAACTTCCTTCAACTTTATTTTCTGAATAACCATGAATTCAACATTACACAATTTATTTTTAAAATATCACCTGAAGAAGAACAATATTGTTCTGAAACATGAAAATTTTGGTTAAGTGCTATCATGCTTTTATAAACCATTGTAATAACGAAATTACAATATGTTGCTCTACTCTGTAATGAGCACTCTTTATAAAAGTAAATGCATGAACCGTAGGTGATTAATGTATTTGTTCTTTCACTTCCTTATTTTCGTTTAAATGTCGTCGTGGATCGCAGTACATAGGGAGAACTATTCAAAGTCTGGAGGCCAGAATTAAACAACACGTACCTACAAAAATTCGAAATTTGAACCGCCACTCTCTCTTGATCAAATCTCTGCCTTCGAGTGGAGAGAGAAACCCAAAAGTGGCTCAGCCGAATGGTAGAGTCCCGCTTAAGGTGAAGAGACAAGAGTCCAACACTGCCTTAAAGAAGGGCTAGGGAAAACTTTTCGCTGAGCATAAGGACACAGTATCCCCACATTATGTGATGCATCCGCCTTGTTAAATACCAGTGCGGACTGGTTCATTTTCGAGTGAACCATCACTCACTCTTGAACAACTCTCTGTTTCCGGGCTGAGAGGAACACAAACGTGGCTTCGCCGAAGGGTAGAGTCGAGTCTCGTTTGGGGTGAACAGACAAGAGCCCAGCCCTGTCTTAAGATGGGTCTACGGGATAATTGTGGCTGAGCTTAAGAGCTCAGATTGACCTATAGTCGCATCGGCCTTGATAGAAAGGTGGTAAATACCACTGTGGACGCATTCTCTATCCCTAGCTTGTCCCAATCAAATTACAATCAAAGTCTTGGAGGCCATCTACATTATATCTCTGAAATAATCATTATGCAAACAGAAGTATCATATATTGGGCCTCCAAATCATTTCTAACTAAGAATTGTTTACACCCCTTTTCTTTCATTGATAATTACTTATTTACTGACATCCATTTAGCTCTGTCGAGCGACGTTCGAAAACCATTTCCTGGTTACAATGTTTTTAAAAAGACTTTATTCATCATGAATGGTAATAAAATATATATATATTTTTTTTGCTTATTTAGGGTGGATATGAATTTTTATAATTGGAAAGTAAAATCATATGAGTTGTATATATATATATATATATATATATATATATATATATATATATATATTCACTGCTCTATACATCATATATCGAGCACTGTTTTAAATTAATGTTTTGGACGGAAAATTCTTTCTTTTTTCTCTCCTCATTCTATACTCACTCGGATATATATATATATATATATATATATATATATATATATATATATATGTGTGCTATATATAAATATATATATATATATATATATGTGCTATATATAAATATATATATATATATATATATATGTGCTATATATATATATATATATATATGCTAGACAGTGCGACATGCGACATTTTGTTTCTTCCCAAGCTGAAGGAGAAACTCAGGATAATTTACTTTGGAAGATTGAGACGATGACGGGGGCTGATCTTGGTCACCTTCATTGCATCTGGTTTCCAAGTTGCTTTCTTAAAATGACTGGAGAGTTACAACAAGGGAATTGAGGACAGAGCATCCTCCTAGGGGATTAGGGTTGTGTACTGCTTTGAATCCTGAAAAAGTCTTAAACTCTTTGGAATCTACATCGTATGTAAACCTTTGTGATATCAGCGAGCCTTTGCCAAAATATGTTAAAGGCACAGGTGAGCAAAAGTCGGCCATCTTTATTTGAGAGATCTACAAAAATAAAATAATTATACATGCCAGTTTTAGCTTTTCTTTGCTTTTTTCATATTTATGCTCTTTCCTGATACAATCAATTAAAAAGCACTGGAAATCGATATGAATAAATGAATTCGTTAAAAACATTTGTTTCATTATTGATTTTGGGAACGAAATGATGATTGTTACAATGCTTAAAATTACTTGCAAAAATGTTAAAGCCCCCTAAACTTGGTCGATATTGCCGTTAAAAAGACGCACTAAAATATATTGGCACACGCATGCGTAAAGGTCACGGGGTTTAAAAATATTGTACCTATAGATGATGACCGGATGTAGCCTATGGCAACACAAAAGCGAAATAAGTCGAACGTTATTCAGTTTTGATGATAGAATACTTTTTCTTCTTCTATGTGTCTTGTTCTTTTATAACTTAGGCGAACATAGCCTTCCACGTCTCCCTATCCGCTTTTTCCTGTTCCACCATACAAACCCCGTTCTGCCACCCACCTGCTCAGGCCAGTCAAGTACGTTAGACGCTGTTCTCCCCTGTCTCTTTTCCCCTCTATCTGGCTTGTTAATATAAAGTTCTCCAAGCCCTCCTTCCTCATTGCTTGTCGCAGGAGATTAGCTATCTCTCCTTGATGCTCAGTTTTAATTTCCTTTTCGTTTCCATCATTTCCAACACCTCATCATTGCTCACATACTCGGTCCATGATATCCGCAGCATCCCTCTGTAGAACCACATTTCAGTTGCTCCAAGGTTTTGCTTCATCTTTCGCTGCTACATTGAAGAACAGACATCACATAGCAATCCAGTACTCTCTTTGTTTCTAGCGAAATTGTCATGTTTTTTAATACACTTCATAGCTCCTGGAATGCATCCTTGTGCTTTTGGATCTCAGGAATATAAATGTATAGAAACTGCTGCGAGCACAAAGTGAGGGGTCACTTTATATATTGATTGTAATATGGAGCTGATCCCCCACTTTATATCCAGCATCCTTCCGTGGAACCACATTTCAGTTGCTTCAAGTTTTTCCTTCATCTTTGATGATATTGTCCAGCGTTCACTGCCATATTGAATAACTGACATCACATAGCGATCCAGTACTCTCTTCTTTGTTTCTAGTGAAATTGTCCTGTTTCTTAATACTTTACTCAACTTCTGGAATGCTTCCTTGTGCTTTTGGATGGCAGGAATATAAATGTATAGAAACTGCTGTGACCACAAAGTGAGGGGTCAGTTTATATATTGATTGTAATAAAGAATTGATCCCCCACTTTATATCCAGTATGCTTCTGTAGAACCACAATTCAGTTTCTTTAATTTCTCCTTTCATCTTTGATGATATTGTCCAGCGTTCACTGACATATTGAAGAACTGACATCACATAGAAATCCATTACTCTCTTCTTTGTTTCTAACGAAATTGTCCTGTTTCTTAATACCTTACTCAACTTCTGGAATGCTTCCTTCGCCATGCCAATTTACCTTCGGATCTCTGTGTCGCATTTTTCTATAAATGATTTTAAATGTGTCTTCGTTAGAATGAATTAGTGAATGACAGTGATTAAATTCATTTCCGTCACTTCACCCATGTATACAATACTTGCTACATATTTCGGACGTAAATGTATTTCGTCACTGTCATTCACACATACCAACGTTACAGACATATACACACACTTATCTCGTGTATAGTTTAAATAGGCTTAACCCACACCGTCTTCGTTTACAAATACTTATATTCATAATAAACATCCAATGATTTATTACGTATTGGCACACACAGTGAAACAGACACAAGTTTATCTTTTACATTTAATATTCATTCATTGCTTTATCACATGTGATGCGTCACTGACCAATAAAACTATACCTCAATCAACAAACTTTCTCTTCGATTTTAAAACATTCGTCTTTAATAGATCTCTGAAGAAGCTTGTTAAAGTGAAACATGTTAGATTACAGACACATTTTTCCTACTTGTTCTTTACCTATTTCATTAATCTCCCTTGTAGCTTCTCATATAGCTAAGTCAACTTAATATTTAAATATCGGTACAATCGACTTAATATTTAGATATTTTCTTAAACTTTGAGATCGTTTGAGCGAGAATTCGTTACGTTATTATACTACAAAATGATGTCAATTCTTTGGTGAGGGGCCTTATATATATATATATATATATATATATATATATATATATATATATAATGATAATAATAACTACTTAGATTCTGTAAGAATGCACTCCGTAAATTTATGCCAATATAAATTTTCGAAAAAACCATGAACAAACAGAACCTAAATCCGTTACAATCCGGCGTACTAAGTCGTCGGATAAATGGGGAGAAAAAAAGAAACCAGCGGAACAAGAACAAACATTCAAGATTCCGCAGTAAAGAAAAAAAAACCCAAACGGAATCAAATACAAGAAAAAGTGCTCAATACGAAAGTACTAAAATACAATAGTAGAGCAAAAAACACACGAAAAATCTAAAGTGAGCCAAAACCTACCGCGGTTTCACACTACGGATCGTCAGTGAAAAGGCTCTTTTCCCTGACGATCCGTAGTATGAAACCGCGGTAGGTTATGGCTCACTTTAGATTTTTCGTGTATATATATATATTTGCATTATTCGCTATTTAGTCTAATATAATTATAATTGCGCTAACGATTGGTTCCTGAAGAAGCATTGGCCGACAGACAGTCTAGGTTTTAATATTATAAAAAAATATTTTAAAAATTGAGCACAAAATTATGTTTATTTAGATCTGTATTTTTGTTCTGTGGTATCAAGTCCTTATTCCGATGTATATATATATATATATATATATATATATATATATATATATATATATGATTAATGCAAAGAATTTGTCACTTTAACTGAACAGGTTCCTACTGACTCTAAGTATCCTTAAGATGCCGTTATGATGTCGTCAATCATCAGGAGACCTTTTTCTCCAACAGAGTGAAAAAAGCAGCCCTAATGAGTGACGACATCATATCCGTGTCTTCACGTAACTTCGAAGTCGGTATGAACCTGCTCAGCTAAAATGACAGATTCTTTGCATCAGTCCTATCAGCGCTCTGTATTTATTCCGATATAGAGCACTTTAAGATCTTTTTTGTCAGTAAAACTACTGAAATGAAACAATAATTTTGGTGTTAAACATTATCCCAACTCAACACTATATAAATATATATCAATAAATATGCATATTATCCTATGTTTTACTCACGACTCTGGGTTACACTGAATTGTTCAAATCGAAAATAAGCCAGTATGATATGTTAGTCACCTGAAGTTTACTTAAATGTATGATATTCAGAGTTGTGAGTGAAACATAAAATAATATGTGTATTTATTGATATATACAGTTTTGCTTTGTTATACATTATTAATCACTGTACCATACACACCTGATTATTATTTTTATATACTGATGTGTATACACACGTATGCACACACACACCCATATATATATTTATTTATCCACTTTTCTAATATATATATTCATATAGAATAAAATGTGTGAGACGCCGTGAACGTTTGGTTTAAAGTGTATACTCATTGTTGTTGTTATTATACATGTTATGATAGATTAAGTGTCCATAATGGTATTTGTGACGCTTTGTGACGCTACACGTGTTTCGAGTATAAAATTGACTCTCTTCAGCCAAACTTGTGGCTTTACGTATCGAGTTCATATAATATGTATAATAACAACAACAAAAAATATACACAGTAAACAAAAGATTAGCGGTCTCTCACACTTTTTATTCGATACCAATTTCTCTCATTGGAAAAAAACTATTTCTGTTTAATATATATATATATATATATATATATATATATATATATATATATATTGTGTATTTAGGCAGCAAATTTTCTTTTAGACATGTCAGAATAAATAAATTTCAAACATTGCGTAAGCTTATTTTTAATCAAATCCGTTCATACTCACGGATAATCTTTCGCGTAATATAATTGAAAGATGTCAGAAATGTGTGGTAACGTTGACAATTGATATTATCATTCATTTCTCAAGGTACCCAAGTACTTTCAATCTCCTTCTGAGATCATCTTCAAGGATGTGATTTATAGTAACAAAAGTAACCACTAAAAATTACTGCAAATTATTTTTGTTACCATGACTGCCCAGTCAGTCATGTCTCTTTCGAGACATGATCGCCCAAGCGTGTATCACGTATGGACACTTAACTGACTGACTGAATAAATGGAAATATAATTAAAATTTGTAATGTTCATAAAGTGGGGGATCAGCTTATAACTTCTTAACAATAGAAAACTGATCCCCCACTAATACTTAATCTAATAATGTAATATAATCTATCTCTTCTCTCTCCAGGACAGATTGGTTTCTATAGCCTTGGTCGGCAACCAGTCTACCGCAGAAAGCAATGGCAACCTTCTGCGGGATAATCTTCTGCCCGGTCAGTCATGTCTCTTTCGAGACATGATCGCCTAAGCGTCTATCACGTATGGCTCTTAACTGACTGACTGACTACAACTGATGAACTTATGCGTATTTAGCGTTTCATTGTGTTCTGGCCATGTCCATAAAAATTAAATAAATAGCAATTAGATCACAAATAATTATAAAAAAGACTAGCATCATAACCTGGCGTTGCCCGTGCAACTCAGAACAGTTTTTAATGCGATGATTAATACAGCGTGTTGCGATTTCCGAGCGCTTGTAGTCACCGCCTCATTTTAAAACTCACTTATATGAAAAAGTAATTATATATAAAAATGCTGTTTAAAAATTGTTAAAAAATTCCATTAAAAATTCCATTTTCTTTTGTTTTGCGTAAACATGTGTTTGTGTGACATGGTAAACAACATTGCGCTTGTTTTTGTTTCAAAATTACGGGATACAATATTTACATTTTTTTGTTGACTAAATGAATTTCAGAAATTTTCGAAAAACATTTAAAAATGTAGACATTTAATTTTAGATGAGAAAGTTACATTAATGCCACACGAATTACAGACAGTTGATTTCCTGCATGAAATATTTAGCGAAAAAAGCTTTATTTTTTAAAATTTTATTTTCTGAAGTATGAAACAGTAAATCTGAAAAAAAAATATTTGAATAATTAAATTAACCATTGGCACATTATTTTACATATTTAGTTTTTGTTTGAAAAACACTTTTTTAAAAAATATTTTTTTTGTTTCAGAACTATGGGGAAAAATATTTTAATTTTTTGTTGATCAAATGAATTTTTTAAATGTTGAAATAAAAATTAAATATAAGACTCATTTAGAGCCAAACGCGAAGAAAAACTAAAATAAAAGTGCTGGAAAAACACAGACATGCAGGCAGATAAACAGACACACACAAAAACATCTTGCCTTTTTTATAGATATATATATATTATCTATTGTCTTCACTATTGTAAGAACTGCAACCTTGAAACTTCTGAATATCGTTTCTTATGTCTTTGTCTATGAGTGTATCAATTTTGATGAAAATCGGACCACTCCTTCTATAACCCGATTTTTTCGATTATCGATTTTCGATTATCGATTTTCGATATTTATCGGGGTACCTCGACACAAAACCTAGCTAAAAACACTCGCAGGCGCTTATAGTGTAAATTTTCAAGAAAATCGGTTCAGCCGTTTCGGAGTCTATAGGTAACGGACACACACACACACACACAGACATACACAGATACACACACAAAGTTCCATTTATAAATAACTTTAGATAATTGCATCAAATATAATTATCCTTAATACGGTTTACTTTTCCTAAACCAATGATAATCAATCCCCACTCTTGCTCTCTAGACACAGAGGCACGTGACATTTGTCTATAATACTAATATAATGTATCGTCTTTGATTTGGCTCCTATTGCCTTGGTCGGCAACCAGTCTACCGCAGAAAGCAATGGCAACCTACTGCGGGATAATATTCTGCCCAGTCAGTCATGTCTCGAAAGAGACATGATCGCCCAAGCGTGTATCTTGCATGGCACTTAACTGAATGATTCCCCTTTCTCTCTCCGATCTGGCTCAAACTCGATCTGCTACTTCCGGGCCTAATTATCTGGGGTTTTTTGGGGTTTTTTTATGGTCATTTCAAAGATTGTTTTTTTAATTTGATTAAGTTCTTTGTCATTTTGCCTCACGTTATTCAGAGAATGCATTAAATACTCATTCTCTGTCGCATGTATGCGATCGGAAAAATCAGCCATTTTTTTTTCTCCATCAACCGTCATAGATGCTAAGATCTGACTAGATACCTTTGGGAACTTGTTCATCCTTGTTCATCACGCTGTAGGATAGAATCGGACATAATATTTGATCCCAGCAAAGTTCTCATATGACGTAATAGTTGCGAAGGCGTTTTATCATACAGCTTGACATTAGGGAATAAATCTATAAGATTCCTCTCCTCGATTAATTAATGACTGCCTTAAGGTATCATACGGAAGGTCATGTGGTAGGTCGACAATTTCTGTAGCTATTTCTGTGGGTACTTTCTCATCTACACATCAATATAGCAGTCGTTGGGAAGTAATGTCCTTTGCGTTCAAAATCGCTTGCAGTGGCAAAAAATACAACAAATATTGACGTTGTTTGCATTGAAAGAAGCAACGTTTAAGATTTTATGTGCTGTGCGTCCGAGCCCTTCCCCATGATCAATAAATAAACTTCATGTTAAAAGCATGAGGATTGTCTCTGATAACTAATTTGTAGAGAAAAAATAAGGAGCGGCTTTCTAAAAGTTTGTTTCACGTCGGTATGTCACTCCTTGTTTGGGATCACTAATAAGTTGCTGGTATAAGATACAAATCATATATCATCCATCAAGTAACTAAAAACACAAATGAAAATTGCACAGGCGCAAAATCAGATCCAAACGACTAAAAGCATTTTTGGAAAAACCTAACTAAATCACTATAACACTCTAATTTGATAAGAGACAGAAAATTCATATGACCCCAGTCAATTTTTTTTTTCACACCTAAAAAAGAAAATGCTTGCTGGAGCCGGCAACATAAGAAACATCACTATTTAAAACACGGTCCGTTCCCGGTCAAAATCAGTAAAAATGGGAGCAGTATCTGATAACATGTCACAACGTAAGGAAGAAACTTCAGGCTGACTTGGTTACGTCCCGCCTTTACTTCCAATTTTCTTTCCTTTTTTTTCACCCCAAGCCGCCATAGAAAACAACAACAACAACAACAATATGGACACTCTGTCTGCGGTAAGTACTAATTTTTTATTCCTTCTTCCTCACCCTGTCGTCAACATACTAAAAAAGAGAAAGGAACATTAGAAAACTTTACATTCTGCTACTACACAAGCATGAACTCTAAACTTCTGCGGACATTTTAAATCCTTACATTTGTCTTTGAAAAATTTTAACTCCAAAACTACATGCATTTTTCCATTGAACATTTTTCGTCTCACAAATATGTTATACTAGCAGTATAGCCCGGCATTGCTCGGGTGTAATGAAAGCTTTAAAACTAATCCATGGTCCTGGAGCTCAGACTCTTTCGACGTTGGCCCGAAAGACTAACAGTTGTTTCCAGTTAAAGCGAAACCGTAGACTAAAAGAAAAATGAATTGATGTAAGTCAAATTTTGATTTCCTGGTATCGATATCAAATAAGTTTTTTCGTCGTAAATTGAATTTTGAAGGCTAAATAAGTTCTCTGAGTAAATGGTATCATGGCTGAGACTAAGAATTACAATTATACCTACACTCCTGATCAAAAATCTAAGACCACTTAAAAATCTTTAAAAAGAAATTTTTTTTATGGATAGATTTTAAACTCCTCCCACTTAAGGTTACCAATACTACAATCTAAAAGGTCATGGAAGCAAAAAGCTACATTCCAAACATTTTATTTAGAAATTTACATTTTTATAAAATGAGACAATTTACACATGATCAAAATTGTAAGACCAGGGGTATAAATTGTTAGATCTATGGTAATTCCAATGTTTTTAGTTCAGTTAGAAATTAGCAATCACTGCATAAAGGTGTTACCATGCCTAAAGCAAGCAAACTTACCGAAGTTGCGCGTTCTCGAATTCTAGAATTCCATAAGCAAGGTTTGTCACAGCGGGCGATCGCAGCTAAGGTAAATCGCAGTAAAACTGATTTTCAACTTTCTAAAGAACAGTGAGCATTATGGAAAAGCAACATCCTCTGGTAGGCCCCAAAAATTTTCTTCTACATTGAGTCGGAGAATAAGACGGGTTGTTATAAAAGACGGGGGATTTTCTTCTAGTCAAATTAAGGCAGTCACAGATGCTGATTGCAGTCCCGTAACCCTCACACGACACTTAAGACAAAAAGGCATGGTAAATAAAAAGCGAAAACAAATTCGTCGGCTGCTTCCACGTCACAAGGTGGACCGCTTAAAGTTTGATCGTGAATACCAAACATGGGACGTTGAGAAGTGGATAAAAATCCTGTTTTCTGATGAGAAAAAATTCAATCTAGATGGTCCTGATGGCTTCCAACGATATTGGTATAACAAAAACATGCCTCCTGAAATTTTCTCTGCACGTCATAGGGGTGGAGGATCCCTAATGGTATGGGGTGCCTATTCTTACAGAGGGACGATGGAGCTCCAGGTGGTGCAGGGCCGTCAGAGAGCGGCTGGTTGTGTTAACATGCTACAAAAAGCATCTTTGATGACGGAGGGCCATCGTTTGTGTGGGGATGGATGGTTATTTCAACAGGATAATGCTGCAATTCAAGCTGCAAGACGGACCTTGACCTTTCTACAAGAAAATGGGGTCCATCTCTTGGGACATCCTGCATGCTTACCGGACTTGAACCCAATTGAAAATGTTTGGGGATGGATGACAAGAGATGTTTATCAAAATGGTAAACACTATTCAACAAAAAATGAACTTCATGAAACCATCTTCACAAGCTGGAGCAACATCCTCCGCACCTTAATGGAAACGCTTATTTCTAGCATGCCCGACAGAATTTTTGAAGTCATCAAAAGTAGTGGAGGTAGAACTTATTATTAAATTTAGTTGTTGAATGTTTTCATACTCTTTTTGTACAATTTAGTAGAATTTTTGTCTCTGGTCTTATAATTTTGATCATGTGTAAATCGCCTCATTTTATAAAAATGTAAATTTCTAAATAAAATGTTTGGAATGTAGCTTTTTGATTCCATAACCTTTTAGATTGTAGTATTGGTAACCTTAAGTGGGAGGAGTTTAAAATCTATCCGTAAAAAAAATTTCTTTTTAAAGATTTTTAAGTGGTCTTAAATTTTTGATCGGGAGTGTACTTAGAGCCAAACCCATGCAAAAACTAAAATAAAAGGGTTGAAAAAAAATACAGACATACAGGCAGATAAACAGGCACACACACAAACATCTTGCCTTTTATATATATATATATATATATATATATATATATATATATATATTATTTATTTTCTGCACTATTGTAAGAACTGCAAGCTTGAAACTTCTGAATATCGTTTCTTATATCTTTGTCTATGAGCGTATCAAATTTGATTAAAATCGGACCACTCCTTCTATAACAGGATTTTTTGGATTATTGATTTTCGATATTTATCGTGGGTATCTCGACACAAAACCTAGCTAAGAACACTCGCAGACGCTTATAGTACAACTGTGTAAATTTTCAAGAAAATTGGTTCAGCCGTTTCGCAGTCTATAGGTAACGGACGGACACACACACACACACACACACACACACACGTACACAGACAAAGTTCCATTTATAAATAAGTTTAGATTTCACTTATATTTTTTTCTTACAATTTTGTTATTCTGTTAATAAATGTTTACTTAAATGTACAAACGAAATATTTTATCCTTCCTTATTTCAACATCCTACCATCTGATATTTAAATTGTGAAGACTTCAGACGTTTTTGGCACAAGGCCAATTTACCAAGCATCATCAAGGCTCCCACACTAGTGTACGATCTAATTTAGGTAGTAGTGATAACAATTTTTTCAGAGTGTTGTCTGAAATAAGATAATCTTGAAAGTACGTACTTTAAAAAAAAATTGTAACACGATAAATTCCATGAAATGTATTAAAATTAAACAAGTAAATTTGGAAGGAAACGCCAGACAAGGATTTTTTATAACAAATAATTTATTTGAAGTTTTTACACTTTGTAGTGTGTTTTAAAACAAGTCTCGGGAAGAAAGGAAAAGTTCATGTATACACATCGAGGTGTGTTCACTAAAACCCCTGAGAAAGAAGGGAAAAGTTCACTTACACGCATTGAGGTGTGATTAGTACACTACCAGCCACAATTATTAGGCAATCTTCGTTTTTTTAAAAGAAATTATGTATTTCATACTATTTTTAGTATTTATTGATAAGTGTATAAGTCTAAATGAAAATAGACTGGTTCTCTTGTTATTATTACTTTGCAGAATTTTACAAGGCAAGGAAGCAAATGTGAACTCGTCTGAATCACCCTAAATTTTTTTCATTCTTTCATTGATGAAACTGCAATATAGGTAATTATTAAATATTTATAATTTCATTTGATGCACACGTTATTGTGCGGTATCAACATTATCTTTATATACCTGTTTCTTATACACACACAAACACACCCTCACTCGCATATATATATATATATATATATATATATATATCATACGCTCCTATGCCATTCTGAAGATGAGATTTTGATCTCGAAATATTAATGTATAATAAATAGGTAATACCTAAAACCTTCTTTACCTTCCTTTATTTTACTAATCGCATTGTGACAGCCTTCAAGACCTAGTCATGTATATATATATATATATATAATTATTTGGCCACCACAGTGTTTTTAGAAAAACATGTATTTCATAATATTTTTTAATATTTTTTGCAAGTGGATAATCTAAACTTATTTATAAATGGAACTTTGTCTGTGTGTGTGTGTGTGTGTGTGTGTGTGTGTGTGTGTGTGTGTGTGTGTGTGTGTGTGTGTCCGTTAACTAAAGACTCCGAAACAGCTGAACCAATTTTCTGGAAAATTTACACAGTTGTACTATAATCGTCTGCGAGTGTTCTTAGCTAGGTTTTGTGTCGAGGTACCCCCGATAAATATCGAAAATCGAAAAAATCGGGTAATAGGAGGAGTGGTCCAATTTTCATCAAAATTGATACACTCATAGACAAAGACATAATTCAGAAGTTTCAAGGTTGTAGTTCTTAGAATAGTGCAGAAAATCGATTATATATATATATATATATATATATATATATATATATATATATATATATGTATAAAAGGCAAGATGTTTGTGTGTGTGTCTGTTTATCTGTCTGTATATCCTTTATACAAATCCACAATTTTTATCTAATTCTCACCAACTTCACCCAAATATTCTTTAGTCTGAGTCTGAGCTCCAGGACCATGGATTAGTTTTAAAGCTTTCATTACACCCGAGCAACGCCGGGTTATACTGCTAGTTCTAAATGAAAATAGAATGGTTCTTTTGTTGATACTGCAAAATGAACATGTGCATCAAATGAGTTTATAAGTATTTAATAATTACTTATATTGCAGTTACATCAATGAAAAAATGAAAAGAAATTAGGGTGATTCGGACGAGATCATCTTTTCTTGATTGTCTTCTAAAACACCTGAAAAAGGGAAAAGTTCACTTTCACACACTAAATCGTGTTCAATAAAATCTTTAAGTATAATGAAGGAGTAGTTACTTAAATTCGTTGGTGAATCTGCCAAGCGGAAATGTCGAATCAATTCATAAGTAACACATCTGTGAGTTTGAACAAAACAAAAGCCCCTTCTGAAGCCCTTCTTTTGTGATATTTTGTAGTTATAGTCTCCAGCTAGCAGAAAAAAAAAATGAAACCTTTCAAAATTGCGAGCGAAGTACTGTCAGTGGGCGAAAAATAATACCAATTATATTTTCAATCCATGCCGGAAGTGTCACTCGGAGGCTAAGCGTAGATATATGATTTTGTTCATTTGACTCCTAACTTTGAGACGGCAACTTCCGGTCGACCCGACCGGTTTATAATTATTTCCACAACAGTTCTAAGAATTCTACATTTATAAACAATAATAAGACGATTTCACAAGTTTTGAATAAACGCCAATCACTTCAAAGATACAAAATTATATAGATTAAAAATGTTTTCCTTCTTTTCAAATAATTAAGTCCGTTTTATAAAAATACAAAATAAATAATTAATTTTACCGTGACAACCGAAAGAAGCCAGAGACTTTATTAACGAATAGAATAAAAATAACGGCAAACGTTTATAATGGTGAAAACATGGATAATATCAATCGATGAAAGTTCTGGGACAAGGTTCAAAGGCAAAATCTAATTATTTCACTACTGTTCATTCAAATAATAATAATTCTTGGTTTTATGGTGTTTCAAGAGGGATTTTTGTTAAGAATTGGACTATTTCTTCCTAGTAAATTCTATATGAGAACAAAACAAACTTCTTCTATGTGCCCTGTCCCTTTATGGCTTTCCATATCTCCCTATCCCTGGTGGCACTTACTACACCTTCTCCTGTGACACCATGCAACCCCCGTTCTGTCATCCACTAGCTCAAGCCCATATTTCTAGAATATAAATGTATAGCAACTAGCATGGTCACAAAATTAGGGATCAGTTTATATATTAATTAAAATATGGAATTGATCCACCATTTTATACTCACATTATAATTTCTTATAAACAGTTGGCATAAATATTCTTCTTCTATGTGCCCTTTCCCTTCATGACATAGGTGTTCATGGCTTTTCACGTCTCCTTATACTGGCGGCTCTCAGTTACACCATGCAACCCTCGTTCCATCATCCACCTGATTAGGTCCTTCAAATATGTTATCCGCTGCTTTCCCCTGTCTCTTTTACCCTCTATCTGGTCTGTTAGTATCAGGTTCTCCAAGCCCTCCTTCCTCATTGCATGCCCCAGAAACTTCAGTTGCCTCTTCCTGATGCTCAGTATTAATTTCCTTTATGTTTCTACCATTTCGAGGACATCATCATTGCTCGATCCATGATATTCGCAGCATCCTTCTGTAGAACCACATTTCAGTTGCTTCAAGTTTTTCCTTCATCTTCGATGATATTGTCCAGCATTCACTGCCATATTGAAGAACTGACATCACATAGCAATCCAGTACACTCTTCTTTGTTTTTATCGAAATTGTCGTGTTTCTCAATACCTTACTCAACTTCTGGAATGCTTCCTTCGCTATACCAATTCGCCTTCGGATCTCTGTACCGCACTTTCCGTCTTCTATTATAACACTTTCCAGGTATTTAAATTTTTGTACCTGCATGATTCTAGTATCCCCGTATTTGGCATATTGGGCTGCCCTTTTTACTGATGACCATGCATTCGGTTTTCGTGCAGTTTATTTGTAGTCCTTTCTTGTTACTTTCTTCAGTTACCTTCTGTAGGAGGTCTTGTAGTTTCCTTTCTGTGTTTGCTATCAGCACTGTTTCATCTGCGTACCTTAGGTTGTTTAAATAGTGATGACAAATCCAGGCATGACTTCAAGGGTTCTCAAAATATTCCCGCTGTACAAATTGAACAGATCCGCTGAAAAGACACATTCTTGTCTTACGCCCCTTTCTATCTTTGTATATCTGCTGAATTCGTTTTATTGTTTGTATGCAGATAGTTTGCTGCCAGTAAAGATTCCTGATTACACTTAAGTCTTTCTCAAATATGTCAAGGCTGCCGAGCATCTCCATCAATTCTTTGTGGCGTATTTTGTCAAACGCCTTCGCATAATCAATAAAGCACAGGTATAAGTCCTTCTTTATTTGTATTGCTTTTTCAGAGCGCATTAGTTAATATGCGCTCCATTTAGCATAATGACATTTGAAGCGTTCTCATTAGATGAAGCATGGTCAAACATTATCGATTCTACAAATAGTATTTCTTTCAGTGACTGTCTTAGGAACAGATAAAGAAAGAATAGTAAATGGAAACGTGAAGAAAGAAATAACTATTGACCATAAAAAGACAGAATGTATGGTTCCTCTATACTTCTTTAGTTTCGAAATTCTTAGCACCTGAAGAATACCAGAACGTGCAAACGCTGTAAGTTAGTAAAATGCTATACATGATGCACACTTCGGGCGATCATGTCTCGAAAGAGACATAACTGACTGGGCAGAAGATTATCCCGCAGCTGTTTGCCATTGCTTTCTGCGGCAGACTGGTTGCCGACCAAGGCTATAGAACCCAATCTGTCCTGGACAGATAACAGATAGATTATATTACATTATTATATTAAGTATTAGTGGAGGATCAGTTTATTACTTCTTAGCAATATAAAACTGATCCCCCACTTTATGCTCAGTACAAATTTTAATTATATTTCCAAGTATTATATTCAGTCAGTCAGTTAAGTGCCATACGTGATACACACTTGAGTGATCATCTTTCGAAAGAGACATGACTGACTGGGCAGAAGATTATCCCGCAGCTGTTTGCCATTGCTTTCTGCGGTAGACTGGTTGCCGACCAAGGCTATAGAACCCAATCTGTCCTGATATTTAACCCATAACTGGACGGATTAATTCCTTTCCCAAGGATATCTGTGCGTAAGTGAACGCAAGGAATTCAACCGAAATTGTCGTCCAGAGTCGATATCCACTTCACCACAACGCACATCCAAACGCCGTAAACATGACCGTAAAGACGAGGGCAATGACCCGATCAATGTCAATAATGCGAATTCTTTTTTATCAAGATAAGAAAAAGTGCAAGGCATGAGTTACGATTTGGGAATGTCAGCTTCAAACAAGTTTAAATATCTGACAAGCGTTTTATCAATAAATGGAAAGATGTGACTTCGAAATATTTATCAACATTGGAATAGAAAATTCTGGATTACAAAAACTGAGCAAAGTTTTTAAAAAATTAATATTTACGGTTGAATCAATTAAAAGTGTTTAGGGATTTTATATCTTTTTTAATTTTTTTTTTTTTTACAGTGAATATGGAACAATCTCCAGATTAATTGCTCTGCCTATCTATTGGGATATTCTCCTCAAAATCAAAAGAATCTGCTATGTTATTAGTCCTCATAGGACACCTCAGCTTCAGTCAATTTCCTATTGCCATAAAATAACTTTCCTGTTAACATTGTATGTATATTGTCGTAGTATTGCTTGAATGAGCTTTCTTGTTTGTTGACTTTCCAAATTTAAACGCAGTGCTAGATTGGTAGATAGGTCTCAACACCTTACTATTGAAACTGTTATTTCTAACCAAATTTTCTGTTTTGATTGCTTATTCGCTTTCACTCGTTACATATAATTATTACCGACATTCATTTTTTTCGTGAATTTCAAATTTTAAAATATTCAAAGCGAAATCAATTGACATCTGCTGTTTCCTCGAATCCTTCTTGTATTATTCTCCCTCCTTAATAATGATTTTTTCAGACCCTTCCACTCTCAGTAACCCCTTGTCTCTTAGCCGCTTTATCGCCTTTCATGAGGAGAAAATTATTACAGAATGATGGTAATGTTGTAGATATCAAAAATGCGGACCAATCTAGGTAGAATACTATACTATAAACGTATCGGGTTAGCGACGAAGTTTTAAGAAAATCGATGCTTCTATTCAGAATAAAATAGACGGATAAAACATCATGGACAGAGCTCGACTCCAGCCACTTTCTAACCAGTGGGATGTGGCTTCCCTCTCTCTCTTATATAAATATTTTCATGGATTCTGCTCAGACGATCTTAGGTCATTGGTGCACTCTGCACAAGAATTTACTCAGGCAACCAAACTGGCAACGATTCCCCACCGTTTTACATTTAGATCAACCAAATTCAGGCGACAGTTCTACTCCACCAGCTTCTTTTCTCGCAATTTCTGCCTGTGGAACTCCTTTTCATACACTTGCTTTCGTGAAGGCTACAACCTCTAGTAATTTAAATGCAAAGTCAATTCCCATCTCTTATCCACTTAACTCCATCCCTTTCTACATCACTCCGTGTATCTGGTTCTTTTCCTTTCTCTCTACCTTCGCAAGTGTCTTCACTCCTGTGTTCACATCCTTCTCTTGTTCTTTCTCTTTCACCCCCTGTAACTGGTTCGTCTATGTCTTCACTCTTTCTACATCACCCCGTGTATCTTGTTCTTTTCCTTTCTCTCTACCTTCGCAACTGTCTTCACTCCTGTGTTCACATTCTTCTCTTGTTCTTTCTCTTTCACCCCCTGTAACTGGTTCGTCTATGTCTTCACTCTTTCTACATCACCCCGTGTATCTTGTTCTTTTCCTTTCTCTCTACCTTCCCACCTGTCTTCACTCCTGTGTTCACATTCTTCTCTTGTTCTTTCTCTTTAACGCCCTGTAACTGGTTCGTCTTTCTCTTCACTCTTTCTACATCACCCCGTGTATCTTGTTCTTTTCCTTTCTCTCTACCTTCGCAACTGTCTTCACTCCTGTGTTCACATCCTTCTCTTGTTCTTTCTCTTTCTCCTCCTGTAACTGATTCGTCTTTGTCTTCATTCTTTCTACATCACCCCGTGTATCTTGTTCTTTTCCTTTCTCTCGACCTTCCCAACTGCCTTCACTTCTATGTTCACATTCTTTTCTTACTCTTTCTCTGTCAGCCTTCCTTTTCACTCTCCTCCTACCAGGTTCGTTTTCTTTTTCACTCTCCTCCTACCTAAAACTTTAACTCTCTTATGTCTCCCCCTCACATCAGTGGCGGTGACACTTTGCTTAGGGTGAAATGATTAAAAAAAAGAAAATGAAAAAGAAGGTATCGGAGAACTTGACACTCGTGAGATATATCAAAGGCGAAGCAAATCGAAGATCTGTGTTCGAATTCTAGTTAAATTCGTTGCATGCATTTACGCACAAATACCCTTCGAAAGGATTTTAATCCGTCGCTTCTCCCTCTTGCTATGGGTTAAACAGCTGAACAAATTTGGTTCCATAGCTTTGGTTGGTAACTAGACGACTGCAGAAAGTAATGGCAGCCTAGTGCGTGAAAGTCTTCTACGCAGTCATTTATGTTTTTTTCAAGACATGATCGCCCCAGCATGTATAGTAAGTATGGCACTTAACTGACTGAGCTTGTGTAAATGGAAGGCGGAAATGTTGTGGATATCTTTGCAAAGAGGCAAGCGTTGATAAGAGCTACAAACTATAGAAGATTGTGGAGAGCCATGATCCTTCACGCCATGAACGAACAAACAAAAGTATTCATTTCAGCTAAATTTCAGTTGCTTTGAACCAAACTACACAAATCGTCATTCAGTGGCGACTGCCGAAAATAAACTACAAACCTCTGACTTCCATGAAACGACATTAATGATTAGATCACTAAACCAATCGGTTATTAGGCTTATGGCGCATTCAACGGTTCCCACACATTAACAATTGTTAAACAACGTCGAACCTGGTTAGTACCTAAACTGATGACTGTTTTGGAATAACAGATAGAATAGATAGATAGAATAGATAGAATCTTGGATGAGCGAGTGGTGTAATGGATAATGGCTAGGATTCGTTAAACGGAAAGCCGAGATTCAATTCCCGTTGTGTTCGTTATATTCATTTTCGCATAAATAGCCTTGGAAAAGGTAAGAATACTATTGTGGTCTCCGTAATGGGGTCCGCATAAATAAATAAATATTGGTAAAAAAATTTACTTAAAATATAAAAAATATTGGTGCAAACATTTACTTAATTTCATGAAATTTTGCACATAACCTTCGTGTTCCATGACAATATTTTTTTAAAGTAAGAGTCTTTGGAGACTGTAAATACAAATTAGTGCCATCTAAATGAAAATCTGCTCTGAATTGAAAAATAATAAATCCAATAAAACTATGACATTACTTGATTAGAAAAGCTTTTAATTGCTTTTGTAAATAAGTAATGTTAAGGACTTTATTGTTTGAAGAAATAAAATATTTTTTTATGAATAATAATTTATATCACAACGCATAGTGATGCTAAAAAATGCCATGCAATATACTGGTCTACTAGTGTACATTTCACTTTTCAGCACATTTCTCTAGTTTAAAAAGGATCTTATTTTTTGCAAAAGGTTATATTACAGAAAATAATGACAAAGTATCCAGTTAGTAATTAGTGCTGCCAAATTACTTGTTCTTTTATTGTCTTTTCTGGTCACTTAGCTCTTCCTTCCCATTCCGTTGGGCCTTAGGGGCATTGTCACCTTGCTTGTTGTTGTGGATCCCGCGAATGGGGGTCCATACCAATAAATGAACAACGACCAGTAATTAAGATAAAAAAATAAGTGTATTAACGTAAAGATAGAGACTTGCATGGAGATGTGTAGTCCAGGAATACGGGTTAGTAAAAAGTATATGTACAAGTCTCTGGAGGTGAAGTCGTGGTATATTGCGTCTGTCCGCGTCGGAAGCTGATGGGTATGGCGTAATAATCTTCTCAATGAGTGGAGCACAGAGCTACTATGAGCTACTGTGTCAGTCAGTTAGTTAAGTGCCATACGTGATACACGCTTGGGCGATCATGACTCGAAAGAGACATGACTGACTCGATTATCCCGCAGTAGGTTGCCATTGCTTTCTGCGGTAGACTGGTTGCCGACCAAGGCTATAAAACCCAGTCTGTCCTGCTATTTAACCCATAACTGGAAGGAAGAGACGGATTAATACCTTTCCCAAGGGTATACTGACTGCTAATCTCTCACTTATTATTCGGTTAGCTCTCTGGGACAACGCGGTATTCGCCCAGTCTCGCTTCTATAAGCAGCAGTATAAGTTTATGAAAAGGGAGAACCCCACAACAAATACACCTATTCTCTTTCAGCTATGGCTTTATGAGGAAGATGTTATTTTTTTAAATTTTTTTTTTATAAGCGTTTCACCCCGAGCAAGGCATTTCACTGCCACTACTGTGCAGGGGGCTACGTAGAGTGGAGAAAGGCTGATTAAATATAGGAAATAACAGAGGGTGGGTGATAGGCGGGTGAGGATACCGAGAATGAGGGTTGGGTAGATGAGAGTGTTGTGAGAATAGTTGGGAGTTAGTGTGATAGGAGGTGTCTATTGACCCTACATTTAAACACCTGGAGATTGTAACTGTCGGGAAAGCAGACTTGTGGAAGGGAGTTCCACAGGCGGGAAGCGCGAGAAAAGAAGCTGTTGGAGTAGAATTTACGGTTACATCTTATTTGTTTAACTGTAAAAGGGTGGGACCTAGTTGCTAATCTAGTATCTCGTGTAAATTCGTGCTTAGGCGGCACCAGTGATCTAAGCTCATCGGAGCAGAAGCCATGAAAGTACTTGTAGAAGAGGCACAGGGAAGCTACATCACGCCGGTGTGAGAGCGGCTGCAGCCGGTCTGCCAAGTCAGTATCAACCACGTTACAGATCCTCCTTTGTATTTTGTCAAGAAGCCCAAGGAGAGCAGCAGGGGCACCCGACCAGATATGGCAGCAATATTCAATACACGGGCGGATGGTAGATTTGTATATGTGCAAAATAGTTTCAGGTGGGAAAAATTTCCGGGCCCTGCACAGGGAGCCCACTTTCATAGCAGCAGATTTGGCAATGGATTCAATATAGTCATTCCATTTGAGGTCAGCCGAGAGTGTAAGGCCAAGGAGGCGTAGTATTTTACTCTCTGGGAGGCTAGCCTGTCCCATGCTATGTAAGCAGATCATTATTGTTTCTACAATATACTCACAACATAAAAATATTAAGTTATCTTAATATGGTTGATAAACCGTAGAAAACAAATCAATCACTCAATCAACCAATCGTCAACTGATGTTTAAATATATCTCGAACTCTCAATCAGATTTCATCTTCATCATTTACACATACGAATCATTAGTAACTTCCATTTTGGAAAATCAGTTGTAATAAGGATGGTATATTTACCCTCAAACATATGTGGTAGCTTAGAATAAGATCGGAGTACACTAACATTTTTTTTATAATCGTGTCGCACCAACCAAGGAATTTTACTGCCACTGTTGAGCAGGGGGTGTTACATAGAAGGAAAGTTATGAGAAAGAGTGACGGGTTACAGGGGATGTCAGGAAAAGAGCAAGAGAATGATGAGAATAGTGATGAGAGCGGAGTGGACGGAGAAATGAGCATGAGAGTTGATGCAGGTTAGTGAGATAGGAGATGACTATTGACTTTACATTTAAATTCTTGAAGATTGTAGCTGTCGGGAAAACAAGTAAACGGAAGAAAAATCAACAGGCAGAAAGTGCGAGAGAAGAAGCTACTGGAGTAGAATTTGCGTTTACATTTTATTGTTTTCACAGTAAAACGGTGGTACCGAGTTGCTAATCATGTGGCTTGAGTAAATTCATTTATAGGGGTCACCAGTGAGCTAAGTTCATCTGAGCAGAAGCTATGAAAGTATTTGTAGAAGAGACACAAGGAAGCCACGGTGAGAAAGTGACTTTATCAGGAAAGATCACATTAGAGATTCTTCGCTGGATTTTGTCAAGGACACCTAGGTGGATAGCAGGAGCATTCGACTAGATAGGGCAGCAGTATTCAATTCACGGACGGATGATAGATTTTTGACGGCAGTGACAGTGTACACAACAGATTCAAGAATACATTACTTGAGGTCATTCATGGAAGAACGGACAAGGTGTTTATCTCATATAATTTAACTAAAACGTCAAGCCAAAAAAACAACGCTTTTTAAACATCTAGATTGATATGATTTTCCCGGTTTATTAATTATGAAAAGCCGAAAACTGTTATATTTTCAGAATATCTGTCGGGGTAATAATGTTTACTGATACAATGCCTACTAATTTACCCATTGCTGGAGAAGGAAGAGATGGATTCATTCCTTTTCCCAAAGCTATTCATTCTTAAGTTAATGTAACGAAAACAAGTTCCAATTTCGAGTAGTTATTCATTTCACAATCACATCCAAATTTTCAGCAATATTACCAAGCGGTCCCCCATATAGGTACTGGCTAGGTTCGAAGTTAGTTAACTTCAATGATCACAATCATATCCAAGTTTTCAGCAATATTACCAAGCGGTCCCCCATATAGGTACTGGCTAGGTTCGAAGTTAGTTAACTTCAATGATCACAATCACATCCAAGTTTTCAGCAATATTACCAAGCGGTCCCCCATATAGGTACTGACTAGGTTCGAAGTTAGTTAACTTCAATGATCGTACTAGAACAAGTGTTTCAATGTGACAAGACCGCATACTTGGAGACATCTAGAAAAATTTATTGTCTATGGTGAAGAAGTTGTTATGGTTTATAAAATGGCGAGTTTTCTAAAAATAGAAAATGATAGACACATTGACGCCAAGAATTCAAAATTGGGCGGCAAAATAAGGAACGGTTTCTTTCGGTAGGAGTAGGAGTAAGAGTAGGAGTAAGAAGTAGGAGTTAAGGACAGTAGTTTTGTGTAGGAGATTTGAAAAGAGGAAGACGCCAGTCAATTGACCACTAGAGTCTAGAAGGGATATGCTCGCTTACTACTATCGTCCCACAGTGAAGAGAATTTAGCTAGTCTGCTCCTGTATCCACACAAAATTTAAAGCTTGTAACTTGATGTAAAAACCTAAAGTTTTATACCAAAAATAAACATCATTAATTCAAGTTTGTGTTATCTTCTAATTATACCAAAATGAACCAACACAACAACCAAACCACAACCAAAGCTACTGTCCTAAACTCCTACTTCTTACTCCTACTCTTACTCGTACTCCTACCAAAAGAAACGGTTCCTTATTTTGCCGCCCAATTTTGAATTCTGGGCGTCAATGTGTCTATCTTTTTCTATTTTTAGAACACCCGCCATTTTATAAACCATAACAAAGTTATAACCAGCCTTCATAACCAGTCGATTAAAAACTTAATTGGGTGATTAAAGTTTATTGCTTTACTAGCTCACGGTCGATTAAAAATCTTTGCAATGAAACGTATCTCTTCAAATATAGTAAAAGGAAATATGATCCCTTTTAATACCCAAAGTATGCCATTAAAGTTTCACAAGTTACTTAGAATGACCTACAACGACATTATTGAACTCTTGGCTTTTATCGTCCCGGTCAGTGTAAACATTCGTTGAGTTAACACTTCTAGAGTGTAGCCAAAATATCTCTGTTGCCCAGATTAAAGACGCTCACAGAGTTTTAGAAACTTGTTTGGAAACATATTATCCTATATTTCCTCCCCGCTTGCGAAAAGTAAAAACAAACATTTGAAAGAAGGAAAAAAAAAACGCACACTTCTTTCAATCACGCACAAAAAACAAATTATACAAGTATGTTTTTTATAGAAAATTGTTGAGAAAATCAGATTTGTTATTTTTTTATAATCTATGGAATAGAGGGTGTACTCAAACAGAAGAACAAAAACTACGAATTTAGGTACCTTCACTCAACTGAAAAAAAAACAGCATATCAAGATGTTAATAAAAGCAGTTTTATCATCAAAATGTTTATGCTATTATTAAGAGGAAAGATCAAATTTTGTTGTTACTATTTTTAAAAAAAATTAAAATCAGTTCTAACACGTTTGCTATTTTAATCAAATTTTCATTTTTTGTTTTCCGTCAGCGATTCACGCTATGTTTACCTAAGGCGATTATTAAGAAAATGAAGTCGGTCGAGTAAAATGATTTTGGTGTGAGTAAATTTTCCCTCGCCCTCGACCGCCGGTCGAGTGATTTCTTTTTCAGATCCCAAAGGCTGGTTATAACTGACCGGTATATCTAAAATTGGTTTTCAAGTTTCGTTCTGGAGAAACGTCATTACCGTTTGAACCTAGCCTGCGGTATTCATCGGAATTTGTTGTTAAAGTTATGAAGTTATTGATGAGAAATAATCCATAGCAAATACACGAGAATTAATGGAGACGTTAAACGCATGACAACCCACATTATGGCGGCACATAGAAAAGATAGCGTAGTTAATCTGAATGATTTGTTTCCAAACGCCTTAAGCACAAAGAACCAAACCGTTTCTCCAAAGAAAGACGTCGATTTTCACAACAGAGTAACAAACTATTCCTTATATATATTACTAGCATCGACGTTGCCCGTGCAAATCAGAACTTTTTTTAATTAGATGATTAATGCAGCGTGTTGCGATTTCCGAGTGCTTGTAGTCGCCACCACACTTTAAAACTCAGATGTATAAAAAATAATTACTTTCCCATCGTCGAAATGTGGCCTCCCTCTGTCTCTTCTATAAATACTTTCATGGCTTCTGCTCGGATGAGCTTAAGTCACTGATGCCTCCTCAACAGGTGTTTACCCGTGCAACCAGACTGGCAACTGGGTCCCACCCATTCACAGTCAGGTTAGCCAAACGCAGACGACAATTCTACTCCTGCAGATTCCTCTCTCGCACTTCCCGCCTGTGGAACTCACTCCCGTATTCTTGCTTTCCTGACGGCTACGACCTCCAGAAATTTAAAAGCAAAGTTAATACTCACCTACTAACCACTGGACTCTAGCTCTCTCCCCTCCCCTGTATAACCTTCCCTTTCTCTCCGCCCATGTACCTGTCATTGCACCTGCTTTCTCAGCTTTCTATTGTTCCTTTCTAACTAGCTTGTACTCCTCACTCTTTTCTAATTAATCTTTCTACATTTATGTAACCCCCTGCACATCAGTGGCATTTCTGCCTTGCTCGGGGTGAAATGATTAAAAAAAAAAATAAAAAATAAAAATTGTTGTTTAAAAATTGTTCGAAAATCCTATTAAAAAAATCTATTTTCTTTTGTTTTGCGTAAACATGAGTTGAGGTTTTGTGTGACATTGTAAACAATATTACTTTTATTTTTGTTTCAAAATTACGGGCTAAAATATTTAAATTTCTGTTGACTAAATGAATTTCAGAAATTTTTGAAGAATATTTAAAATGTAGACGTTTAATTTTAGCGGAAAAAGTTACATTAATGCCACACAAATTACAGACAGTTGATTTCCTGCATGAAATATTTAGCGAAAAAAAAGCTTTATTTTTTTTAATTTTATTTTCTGAAGTATGAAATATTAAATCTGAAAAAAAAAAGACTTAAATAATTAGATTAACCATTGGCACTTTTTTGCATATTTTGTTTTTGTTTGAAAAACACGTTTTTTAATATTTCTTTTGTTTAAAAAATATTAACATTTTTTTGCTGACCAAATGAATTTTTAAAACGTCGAAATAAAAATGAAATCTAAAGGCTCATTTTTTAGTCGCGTTTGACACGTGTGATTTGATTTCAGTGACGTAATCTAGCAACCATCTTAGATCTAAGATGTTTTACGGAGCAAATGTAAACAATCGGCTCCATTGGCCAAAAAGTGCGAAGGGGAAAATTGCTGAACTTAAACTCAAAAAGTATGTGTTGACCTGGCTTCCTTGTAGATATGTGTCCCTAGAAAGTTCGAATGGCGTAGCTTAAAAAATGTAGGCGTGTATAGATTACAGTCACACACAGACTCACAGATTCCCTTTTATATATATATATATAGATTACAAGCTGCGTAAATGGTTGATATACGATTGATGTTCAAAACGAAAATTAGCAGATCAACAAAGAGAAATCATTAACAACAGACGCAAAAAAGCTGGGTTTTATGGAAGAAAGTTTATGTTGGTCGTTTGGTAGGATCATTGAGACATTATTTATTTAGAATTTTATAACGCAGTGAAACACTAGATTTACTTTTATACATCCAGGTGTAATCTCAGGTTTGATGCTATCAGCAACTCTGCTCTTGAACCGGAATAGTAGACAGTACCATACCTACTAGTGAAGAGGAAGTCAAGACAATTTGGGATTCATATCAAGGTACTTACGAAAAACTTACATCGAAGAACGTCTAAGCGGAATGCGCTGCTCAATATTAGGCTATTTTTAACTAGGCCCCGCCTGTCTTTAACAAAACCTGTCAGTATATAGGCCTCACCAATCTTTAACAAAACCTGTCAGTATCTCGTATACGTTTGGTTGGGCTTTTCTTTTGCATGCTATTCTTATTCAGAAATACTAGTGGCAATTCTTTCTCACTAATATTGTAGGAGCCTCGGTGATGCATAGTAAATTGGCCTTATGCCAAACACGTCCGAAGTTCCCAGAATTTAAATATCAGAAGTTTGAAGGTTGGATGTTGAAATATGGAAGGATAAAATATTTTGTGTGTTCATTAAAGTAAAGATTTATTAACAGAAATACAAAATTGTAAGAAGAAAAATATAAGTGGAAATTTGTTAACTGAACACGATAACACATTTGGGAGAAGAAAAATATTCATTGAGAAAATGACTGTAGTTTTATATTTAAAATTGTTCGAAGAGAAATGTACGTATTTAAAATGTCTCACAGAAATTTAGAGTTGATGGTTTGATAGTAACAAGTAGCTAAGTGTCCTGCGCTTATACGGTGAGTAGCAGAATTTTAAGTCTTATGTTTCTTTCCCTTTTTTGGTAGGTTGGTGACAGGATGAAAAAGAAGAAATATAGAAATAATACTTATTGCAGACAGAGTGTCCATGTTGTTGTTGCTATTTTCTTTGGCGATGTGGAGTGAAAATGAAGAAAAAGAAAATTCGAAGAAAAGGTCGAATGAATCTGTGACGAGCCCTTACGTCCAGGTCGGCTTCTTGAAATTTCTTTTGTTAATTTGCCACAAGGTCCGTCAGCTAACCGCTCACATGCTGACTGTTTTTGACCGTTCAAGCGATATCGTTTAATAGAAAATTAAAATCATCATCTCCACGTTAAATATCTGCCTTGTCCCACATCCCGCCTTTGTGTAAAAGACTCATGTAAATAGTGAGTTTATTTAAAACTTACGTTTAGTTTATAGCTCTCGTTCATAATTGGTTAAAGTCTCGTCTTTTTTTGTTTTGCATCGACCTGTTTTTATTGAAACTTTGGACTTAGCTCCCTTTAGTGTATTACATTTGTAGGGGCCTCGGTGATGCTTGGTAACACGTCTGAAGCCCCCACAATTTAAATATCAGAAGTTTGAAGGTTGGATGTTGAAATGTGGAAGGTTAAAATATTTTGTTTGTACATTAAAGTAAAGATTTATTAACAGAAAGACAAAAGTGTAAGAAGAAAAATGTAAGTAAAATTTGTTAACTGAACGCTGTAACATATTTGTGAGAAGAAAAATGTTCATTCAGAAAAGGCATGTAGTTTTGTAGTTAAAACTGTTCAAAGCGTAATGTAAGTATTTGAAATGCCCACAGAAGTACAGTAGTAAAATGTTAAGTCTTATAGACATTTGTGTGTAGTAAGTGAATTGTGATTGACTTAGGTTGGCGATAGAGTAAGAGAGAAGTTAAAACAAATACTTAACGCGTCCTGTTGTCTTTGTTGTTGTTATTGTTGCTCTCTATGGCGGCGTAGTGTGAAAATGAAAGAAAGAAAGTTGGTAGAAGAGGTCGAATGAAACTGTGACGCACCTCTGGCGTGGCGTTGCGTGGCGTGGAATAAAATGTTTTTTGTTACATATGCCACGAGATCCGTCAGCTAACCGCTACACTGTCGGACTGTCTTGACCGGGTCACAGACATGGTTCAGTACTGGAATTCAGTCATGTGACCGGCTCCCAGAGTCATTTTCTTCTTTCAGCTATGAAAAAATGTTTGACTGAAAAAATGTTTTTCTGTTTCTAATCCAATCAGGAACCAGAATTTTGCTTTTTACACTCACTTGTAAAATTTTTCTTGATTGGGTTTTTCCAAAATGCTTTTAGTCGTTGAAAATCGATTTTGCGGGTGCGCAATTTTACTTTGGGTTTTTCGAAAATGTAATAAATGGTTCGGTTTGAAATTCCTAGCACCTGAAGAATGCCGGAGCGTGCAAAGGCCGAAACCTCGTACAAATGTGAACAAAGACGAGGACAAAAGACAGAATAATGTAATACAGAAAATACAGAGTTTTTAAAAATGATTAACACTATTTCCGCAGGATGTCTGTCTTCTTATAAATTAAGTTTGAAATATCCCGAAACTACGATCAAAACGCATGAAGATAGTTACGTATGCAAAGTACTAACATCCTACTTCCGGTGGAATGAGCAAATATGATAGAATAGTTCTATAAGATTTATACTAAAGTATTTTGTTAATTGCTCCTACTAACTAATTAAGTAGCAGAAAATTTTAAAGATAAGTACGACAGTCTACTCACATTAAGGTTTAATTCTGTTCACGTTGACTGCTTTTTATTCTATAGACGTGTTTATTGCCAGTACAACTGATTGTTTTTTGGGGTTTTTTTCTGTTTTGTACAGACTTGTGGTGCATTGGATATCGGCTCGGAACGAGAAATCGGAGAGTCGAGTTCGAATTCCAACTGAATTCATTGCATTCACTTACGCGCAAATACCCTTGGGAAAGGTATTAATTCGTCTCATCCCTCCAGTTATGGGTTAAATAACAGGACAGATTGGGTTCTATAGCCTTGGTCGGCAACCAGTCTACCGCAGAAAGCAATGGCAACCTACTGCGGGATAATATTCTGCCCAGTCAGTCATGTCTCTTTCGAGACATGATCGCCCAAGCGTGTATCACGTATGGCACTTAACTAACTGACTGACAGGCTTGTATTTTTCTTTTCTTTTTTTCGTAAGCGATTTTAATCAAAACTCAAAGAAAACAAACTGTCGAAATATTGCTAAACACTTTTTACCAATTCTTAAATCACGCTTTTGTCTGTTCTGTAATAATAATAATAGTAATATTTTCTGAGTATTATGATATCAAATTCAGAAACAAATGATATGATCAGACACAATCATCGCAACAGAAAACAATGAAGTAACTGTTCTCATAGCGATTCCAATCCAAACTGATGAGATAATTAAGGTCAACGGATCTGTTATAGACGGTAAAGATAAGAGAATAATATCTCCTCAACTATATGTTTGTCCGCACAGAACTAAACACTTACTTCAAAATTATACGCGAACTTAATTCTTAATTATAAAGATCTTGAAAAATAAGCGAAATTGAGAAATAAAGACCACAACACAATTGGCAATATGTTTTTTTCAGTTAGTCAGTCAGTTAAGTGACATACGTAATACACTCTTTGGGCGATCATGTCTCGAAAGATTATCCCGCAGTAGGTTGCCATTGCTTTCTGCGCTAGACTGGTTGCCAGCCAAGGCTATAGAACCCAATCTGTCCTGGACAGATAAGAGATAGATTATATTACATTATTATATTAAGTATAAGTGGAGATCAGTTTATTACTTCTTAACAATAGAAAACTGATCCCCCGCTTTATGCCCAGTACAAATTTTAATTATATTTCCAAGTATTATATTCAGTCTGTTAAGTACCATACGTGATACACGCTTTGGGCGATCATGTCTCGAATGAGACATGACTGACTGGGCAGAAGTTTATCCTGCCGTAGGTTACCATTGATTTCTACGTTAGACTGGTTGCTAGCCATGACTATAAAACCCAATCCATCCTGTTATTTAACTCATAGCAGGAGGGAGAAAAGATAGATTATATTTCATTGTTATTGAGTATAATTAGTGGGGGATCAGTTTATTACTTCAAACAACAGAAAACCGACCCCCCACTTTATGCTTTGTAGAAGTTTTAATTATGTTTCGAACTATTATATTCAGTCAGTCAGTTAAGTGCCATAAGTGATACACGCTTTGGGCGATCATGTCTCGAAAGAGACATGACTGACTGGGCAAAAGATTTTCCCGCAGTAGGTTGCCATTGTTTCTGCGGTAGACTGGTTGCCAGCCAAGGCTATAGAACTCAATCTGTTCTGTTATTTAACTCAAAGCTGTAGGAAGAAAAGATAGATTATATTACATTATTATATAAAGTATAATTAGTGGGGGATCAGTTTATTACTTCAAAACAATAGAAAACCGATCTCCCACTTTACGCCCAGTAGAAGTTTTAATTATGTTTTCAACTATTATATTCAATCAATTAAGTGCCATACGTGATACACGCATTGGGCGATCATGTCTCGAAAGAGACATGACTGACTGGGCAGAAGATTATCCTGCAGTAGGTTGCCATTGCTTTCTGCGATAGACTGGTTACCAGCCAAGGTTATAGAACCTTGACTGTCCTCTTATTTAACCCATAACTAGAGGGGAGAGACAGATTAATACCTTTTCCGAGTGTATTTGCGCGTAAGTGAATGCAAGGAATTCAACTAGAATTCGAACCCGTCTTCCCGATTTCTCGTTCCGAGCCGATATCCACTGCACCACAGCCGATATCCACTGTTCCGCATGAGTCCTTAGTCTCCTTAAAAAGGAGTAGAATAACAGAGCACAAAGTCCCTGGCAAAATAAAATTAAAAGAGATCCATTTATCAACTTCTTTATCCCTGATCACATTTTCCGAGGTCAAATTCCATTTGAATTCCTTGCATTCACTTTCGCACAAATTCCCTTGAGGAAGGTGTTAATTTGTCTGTTCCTTCCAGTTATGGGTTAATAATATGATAGATTGGGTTATATAGCCTTGGCTGGCAACCAGTTTACCGCAGGAAGAAATGGCAAAGTGGGGGATCAGTCTTATATTGTTAAGAAGTAATAAACTGATCCCCCACTAATACTTAATATAATAATGTAATATAATCTATCACTTCTCTCTCCAGGACAGATTGGGTTCTATAGCCTTGGTCGGCAACCAGTCTACCACAGAAAGCAATGGCAACCTACTGCGGGATAATCTTCTGCCCAGTCAGTCATGTCTTTTTCGAGCGTAAAAAAGCGTATATCACGTATGGCACTTAACTGTCTGACTTAGTATAATAGTTGGAGATATGATTAAAACATCTACTGGGTATAAAGTGGGGAGTCGATTTTCTATTGTTATGAAGAAATAAACTGAGCCCCTATTAATTATATTTAATGTAATATAATCAATCTCTTTTCACTTTAGCTATAGGTCAAAGAAGAGGATAGATTGGGTTCTGGAAACCAGTCTACTGCAGAAAGCAATGGCAAGCTACTGCGGTATAATCTTCTCCTAAGTCAGTCATGTCTCTTTCGAGACATGATCGCCCAAAGCGTGTATCACGTATGTCACTTAACTGACTGAATGAATATAATAGTTGGAAACATAATTAAAACTCGTACAGGGCATAAAGTGGGGGATCGGTTTCTATTGTTATGAAGTAATAAACTGATCCCCCCAAAATTATACTTAATGTAATTATGTAATATAATCCATCTCTTCTCATTTTAGCTATACGTCAAAGAAAATTACAGTTTGGGTTATGGCAACCAGTCTACCGCAGAAAACAATGGCAACTTACTGCGGGATAATCTTCTGCTCTGTCAGTCATGTCTCTTTCGAGACATGATCGCCCAAAGCGTGTATCACGTATGGCATTTAAGTGACTGACTGACTGACTATTCAAAAAATAAACCCCGTCATATCCTTATGTTATTATATCCCAAATTGAAATGATACAGTGGTCACTATGAGTAAACAGCTGGTCATAAAGTAAAAACAAATCTGACCAACCATATAGAAATGAGAGATAATTAATTTGTCTATCCATAAAGAAGCTACTGTTTCAAAAGAACGATAAAAAAAACTTTCGAATAATAGAATCATATAAGAATTTACAGTTTGTTTTATTTTTTTCTATGGATATATTCAAGTTTCGCTCGAATCAGAAAACAGTTTGTGTCGCCATTCTAAACTAATAAACATCGCATTTGTCGCAGTTGCCTTGGCGAAGCGAAACGCTAAATGACGAAGGAAGCCATTAAAAACAGAAAATAACCTGCTTTATCATTTTTCTTTTACGATTACTCTTTTCATTTACTTTTGTGTTGGTTTATATTTTGTTCATTTTATCAGGTTCTCTGTTGATTGGCTTCTTTGCCATGAGAGTTTTCTGATTAGCTGACGGCTTTCAGTGTTATGGCTGATTAAACATTCGTGGTGGCACGTCTTTTCAAAGGGAAAAAGACACACAATCGTCGCAGTTGTTAATGCCTACAACCTCTCCTTTCAGTTGCGGTGAGAGACAGGAGAATGCTGGAATTTATAACTAACACGACCTTTCCAAATTAAATTAATTAGGTTTTATATTCAATAACATTTACAATATGATCATTCTTTCAGACAACTTTTGTTAAGAATGGTTGCCAAAGTACTGCATTTTTTTTTTTATATTTGATTGTTCATCTGTTATTTTACATTGTTTTATTATCTGGACATAAATTATGTATAAATTGCCCAAATATTTTGTATGTCAGAAGACTTTTCGACTATTCTTTTATCAATTAACAACGATGATTCTATTTTTACTTTGAACTGAATGTATACATTTGTTCTATGCATGTATCTAGTGTTGTAGACAGTTCTTATTTTCTAAACACTCATTTTCCATTCAATATATATATATATATATATATATATATATATATATATATATATATATATTTACGCCCTCACACACTGATTGAGCACTCTGGAAGAATGGTAGACTTTGAAAAACACTAGCTACTCTGGCATTTACTCATCGCTCATTCAGTAATGACTTAGAGCACTCTGGCGACTGGGCGGGTATAATGACAATATACACGCTAAAAAGTCTGCCTTCTTCTACCGAACGCCCATCACCCAGCGGTAGAATCGCCGACTGACACCAATTCGGTCGGGCTTCAATCCTGGGTAAAAAAGCAATCGGAGTCTAACCGTACTGATGAGCTGTGATACAGCGAAACAAATCTGTCTGCGGATGACAATATTTACGCTCTCACACCCTGATTGAGCACTCTGGAAAAATAGTAGACTTTGATAAACAGTAGCTACTCTGGCATGTACGCATCGCTCATTCAGGGAAATGAATTAGAGCACGCTAGCTATTGGGCGAGTATAATGATATGCGCTAAAAATCTGCCTATTTCCACCGAACGTCCATAGCCCAGGGGTAGAGTCGCCGACTGACGCCATTTCGGTCGGGTTTCAATCCTGGGTAAAAAAAGCAATCGGAGTCTAACCGTACTGGTGAAACAGATCTGTCGGCGAAACAGATCTGTCTGCGGATGACAATTTATATATATATATATTATAAAATATCGCCTGACAACACCACTCGTGGTAGAAATTTGGGTTGTGAAATAACTCATCTAAAAATGGAAACATTCAAGTGTTTTAAAATATAATTGCATCGAACACTTTTTAATAAAAATGTGTACTGGCATAACCCTATTATGACCAAAACCTAAGTATTAAAAAATCAATCAATATATATATATATATTACGGAAGAATAACGAAACTGTTATAAACAACCGACAATTTGAAACGATTTGCTTGAACATTATTTTTGATCGATACTCGTATTTAAGTAGATATTCTGTTTATAATCATACAGTATTATATATTTATTTCTACCGGCCTGATTATTTACGATAATCATCATGTTACGGAAATTAACGAAGATTAACGAAACTGGTTATAAACAACAGACAATTTGAAATGATTTGTTTGAACATTATTTTTGATCGATACTCGTATTTAAGTAGACATTCTGTTTATAATCATACAGTATTATATATTTATTTCTACCGGCCTGATTATTTACGATAAATTTTCGTTACGAAGATGTGTGTTATTCGGCAAAATTCAATCCATTTAGACTGATCGCCATTCGTGGTTGAGAGTTCTAAGACGCGCCAAATCACGTGGTGCCTTCCCCATATGTGGATAGGGGTCGCAGGTTCGAATCCTTAAATACGAGTATCTATCAAAAATAATGTTCCAACAAATCATTTTGTATATGTGCATTTATTTTATAAAGTAAGTCAAGTGATCTTGATAAGACACAAGAAATTGTCGAAACAAAATAGCTCCTTTTATAATGATATTATACCATAGCTGTTATTATTATTATTAGTGATATTATATTATAACATTATTGTTATTATTATTATTTTTTCTTTTTTTTTAATCATTTCACCCCGAGCAAGGCAGAAACGCCACTGATGTGCAGGGGTTTACATAAATGTAAAAAGATTAATTAGAAAAGAGTGAGGAGTACAAGCTAGTTAGAAAGGAACAATAGAAAGCTGAGAAAGCAGGTGCGATGACAGATACATGGGCGGAGAGAAAGTGAAGGTTATACAGGGGAGGGGAGAGAGCTAGAGTCCAGTGGTTAGTAGATGAGTATTGACTTTGCATTTAAATTTCTGGAGGTTGTAGCCGTCAGGAAAGCAAGAATACGGGAGTGCGTTCCCCATGCGGGAAGTGCGAGAGAGGAAGCTGCAGGAGTAGAATTGTCGTCTGCATTTGGCTAACCTGACTGTGAATGGGTGGGACCCAGGTGCCAGTCTGGTTGCACGGGTAAACACCTGTTGAGGAGGCATCAGTGACTTAAGCTCATCCGAGCTATTACTATTATTATTATTAGTAGTAGTAGTAGTGATATTATAACACAGCTACTTTTCCAGTGGTAATGAGACATACTTATGTCAAATTTTAAATAAATATTATTAGGTCTATTTTACATTAAGTTTTTTTTTTTTAAGAATACTGTTTTTTGGTAATGGATTTTATTCCATCCATGCCTACCCTATACTTGTATATATATATATATATATATATATATATATATATATATATATATATATATTCGTCATCCACATACAAACCTGATTCATCAGTGTGGCTAGACATCCACTTGCCTCCGGGTGGGAACCAAACTCGACCGATTTGGTGTCAGTCGGAGTTGCTAACCCCTAAGCACATGGAATCAGAGAAGAGAAATTTTGTAGCGTTATATATAAGCGGCGTATACACACTGTTATATAGCGACAAATAACAAACACGCATGTATATAAAAATATGACTTGTGTTTTTATTAATGACGATGGACCGTGTAGCCCAGGGAACAGAGAGTTGAGGGAGCGCGCCTCTAATTGGGTTCGACGGGAGTGTAGCCTCTCTGCTTAGCTCTTCTAGCTTCTTCTTCGACTTCTGGTCTTGTCTGGCTCTCTGCCCAGACTGCCTGTCGAGCCTGACTCCTGTCGAGGCTGACTGGGACTCTCTTCTTCTCTTCTACTGTCGACTTCTGTGTTTCGAGGTCTTTATATATCTTCCAAAACCGGAACTCGTTTTCTTCCAGGTTTTGCCTCGATCCGCGACGCCTACTCGACGCCCACGTAATTCTCAGAGTCACCTGTCTGTTTGCTCTGAGCTATTTCCGCTCTGCCGGAAATAGGGTCAAAATGACATCCGCTGCTTTCAATGACCGAAAACACCCACGCTTCATCAGCCTTCTTGGGTGGGGCCAGATTATTATATTACAACACATCAGTCACCGAAGGAGAGTTATGCATATATCGCCGAAGTAGAAAATGCTTTTTTTTTAAATCTTTCTCTCTAGAGTGCTCAATCGTGACTAGACCATAATAATCATCATTCACATACGGAGCCTGTTTCGCTGCATCACAGCTAATCAATGTGGCTTGACATCCACTCGCATCTGAATTGTCTGATTGAGAATAGTGATGCGAATGGAGGAAAAAGGCAACAGCCATATTGTTTTGGGAAAGCTTATCTGCAAAAAAAAAATGATTAAATGTTTCTTGCTAAAAAATTTCTGGAAATTAAAAAAATATTGACATTACATATAAAGCACATTTTTTCAGTTTAATGATTTTTATCATGATATGAAGAAGGAAAATAATTGAAAGGAGGTAATTGCAAAATTATATAATCAGATTGGGAAAAAAAATTAAATTTTTTGTAATGCAGTAGTCGTTTGTTTATATATATATATATATATATATATATATATATATATATATATGGTGTATGGGTAGGTATTTGAAGGGTATCACAATGACCGACCGATTTTGTGTTAATCAGAGTCGCTAACCCTAAACCACAGGCACATGGAATCAGAGAAGGGATATCTTAGCGTGTTATATATCATTGAAATATGGCTGACAAGAAAGATTTAATTAATATTTTATTAAGTTTTATTAGCATTCTAACATTATTCCATTTCGGTGGCGATAATGAAAATAAAAAGAATTCTTTGATTATCCCAAGTGCTATCGACCACTTCTATCGCCATTTTATAGGATTTATAGGTTTCTGATGATGTTGTCATGTTTTAACTGTCACGTAGTATTGTTTTATAATTATTTCACCCCAAGCAATGCAGTACTACAATGGGTGGGCAGGGGTTTACATAAGAGGTGAATGATTAGAAAGAGGAACAAGTTACAGTGGGGTGTCAGAGAATGGGTAAGAGAAGGATGAGAACACTGGTGTGAAGAGAGCTGCATGAGAGTAAAATGGACGTAGGGAAGAATGCAATACAAGGTTCGTCAGAGAAACGCAGCTAGTCAATGAGATAAGAGATGGCAATTGACACTGCATTTAAATTCTTGAAGATTCTAGCTGACAGGGAAGCAAGTATACGGAAGGGAATTCTACGGTCGAGAAGTGCGAGAAAAGAACCAGTTTTTTTTTTAATCATATCACCCCAAGCAAGACGGTAACGCCACTGATGCGCAGGGAGCTACGTAAGAGTGAAAAGATTGGAAAAGAGAAAGCCGGAAACCACATCCTAAACAGGGAAGAAGGGATGAGCTTCCTCACCTATTCAATAGACGTGGATGGAGTATGAACCGGGCGATAGTTTAGTCTATCTACTCCAATTGAAAAAAAAAAGAAAAGAAAAGAGTGAAAAGACTGGAAGAAAGAAAGCCGGAAACCACATCCTAAACAGAGAACAAGGGATGAGCCTCTTCAACTGTTCAATAGATGTGGGTGGAGTGTGAACCGGGCGATAGTTTAGTCTATCTACTCCAATTAAAAAAAAAAAGAAAAGAGTGAAAAGATTGGAAAAGAGAAAGAGAAGAATTTGCGGTTACATTTGATCGGTTTCACTGTAAAATGGTGGGACCTAGTCGCTTGTCTAGTATCTCAAGTAAATTCATGCAGTGGTGTCAACAGGGAGCTAAGCTCATGGAGTAGAAGGCGTGAAAATATTTGTACAAGATACAGGGAGGAGGCACATTAAGTCGGTCAAAAAGTGACTGGAGGTGATCAGTTACATTAAACATTACCCGTCGGATTTTGTCAAGAACCCCAAAAGTAATAGCAGAGGCACCCGACCAAATATGAAAGCAGTCATCAATGCAGATGGTAGATGTATGTATGTAGATTCAAATGAGAAAAAACTTCCTCAACCTGCACAGTAAACCGACCTTCGTAGCAGCAGATTTAGCGAGGGATTCAATGTACTCATTCCACTTGAGGTAGACTGAGATTGTTAGGCCGAGGAGGCGCAGTGTTTTGCTTTCAGAGAGACTACTCTGATCAATACTGATGGTGGATAGGAGCGATTCTCTATGGTGGTTAAGGGAAAGCAGCTTCTTTTTAGAAACATTAAAATTTATGTGCCATTTCTTACTCCAGTCCACCACAGATTGGAGGTCCTTTTTAAGATCAGCTGCGAGGTTTGCTTTGTCAGCCCTGACAGAATTTTTATCGAAGCGGGAGTAAATGGCTGTGTCGTCAGCGTAGATGCCTACTTGGGATCTGATTACATCAGGGAGATCGTTGATGAAGATCAGAAAAGGCGTAGGACCTAGAATAGAGCCTTGTGGGACACCCGCTTTCGTATGATAGTATCTGAAAGCATGCCCATTCAATACTATCTTCATTACGCGACTTGAAAAGAACGACTGGATTAAATCAAACAAACGTTCAGTTATACCATAGTCCTGTATCGTGTGTAGTAGGCCAGCATGCCAGACTCTGTCAAATGGTTTGGAGATATCTAGGGCAACAGCTCGAGCTACGAAGTTCTTATCGTGAGCCTGGTATATATACTCTATCATGGCCGTTAGCTTATCAGCAGTGGACCTGGTGAAGCGGAAAACATACAGTTTATTGGAGAAGAGGCCGTGGGATGTGAGATGTTTTACCACTTCAGCATTGATAATAATCTCGAACACTTTGCCACAAATCGGTTGTAGACTGATAAGGTAATAATTACAGTGTATCCAGTGTTCTTAAATACAGTAACCACAGAGAGGACGTCCAGCAGGCAGGAAAGGAAGAAGCAGAGAGGTAGTAGTTGTAGGGCTTGCCGAGTTCAGGGTCACAATTCTTAGGGTTCCGTCTTCCCCGAACGCCTAATGGGGATCAAGATTTGAAATTATGTTAGAGACCAGGGAGTGGGTAATGTGAACGTCCATCAGTTGATCATCAATTCTAAATGGAAAGACGGGTGCAGATACCCAAGGCGTAATTGAATATTGATTTGGTGGAGAATCTGAGAGCCAAAACACTCGGCCTTGTCCGGTAAAGATATGAGGACCTTAAATTTAATGATTAAAGGGATATTGAAGGCTTGCTGTTAATTAACACATTTTAAAAAAGCCACCAGCTATCTTTGGAGCCGAAATTGTGGGTCGATATACGCTACTATTTTCTTTTAGTAAACAACCACTTAGTAGCATTTTGTATCCCCTTGTACGCATTACGTTAAGTTCATTTATTTATTTGGCTCCGACAATTTTCCTTTGTTTCCTTTTTTAAAGAGCGTTTATTCTAAGCTCTCATTTGCTACGGACAACTGAAATTCGCGTGGGCATTTTTCTACGAATACATAATTTCCATCTTATATTATTTTATAAAGCAAACGGATTATTGAAAGTTTCCTTATGGCCCTTATATTTCTTCAAATGTTTCTGTTGTTCACAAGTCCTTTCCATGGTTTTCACAACATTCCACATTAGAATCACATCTGTATCGCTTCAGGTCTCTTCCTCATTTGCGAAGAGACTTTCGAACATTGACTACATTTGACATTTATTTAAAGAAAAGACATTTGATGTCTTTTAAATTTATTGATTATTTTTCCTAATAGAATTACACATCGCCAACATGACTTATTGCGTTGTGTAGGGGCCACGGTGATAACTGTCAAAGTGGCCTGTGCCGAACTCAATCGATGTTCCCACAATTTAAAATATCAGAATGTTGAATGAATGGTTGGAAAAATGAAAGTATTTTGTTTGCAAACTAAGCGTAAATTTATTAATAGAACTAAATAACAAATTTGCAAAAAGTAAAATACTGGAATAGAAAATGAATATAGTTAAATATTTTGTATGAGTGAAAGAATCAAATTGGAAAATAAGCGGGGTTTAATGTTCCAGAGAAATAGTAATAAGTAGCTAAGTGTTCAGAATTTATAGTTAATAGTAGCCGAATGTGTGTATGTAAAAGAATTAAAAAAGAATACTAATAAAAGTCTGCGTTCTTTTCCTTTTTATAGCCGGAGAAAAAGTGAAGAGCAAAGTCAAGGTAATGAAGAAGAATGTCAAGGTAATGAAGATGAATGTCAAGGAAATGAAGAAGAAATGTCAAGGTAATGAAGAAGAAAGTCAAGGAAATGAAGAAGAAAGTCAAGGTAATGAAGAAGAAAGTCAAGGAAATGAAGAAGAAAGTCAAGGTAATGAAGATGAATGTCAAGGAAATGAAGAAGAAATGTCAAGGTAATGAAGAAGAAAGTCAAGGAAATGAAGAAGAAAGTCAAGGTAATGAAGAAGAAAGTCAAGGTAATGAAGAAGAAAGTCAAGGTAATGAAGAAGAATGTCAAGGAAATGAAGAAAAAAGTCAAGGTAATGAAGAAGAAAATCAAGGAAATGAAGAAGAAAGTCAAGGTAATGAAGAAGAAAGTCAAGGTAATGAAGAAGAAAGTCAAGGTAATGAAAAAGAAAGTCAAGGAAATGAAGAAGAAAGTCAAGGTAATGAAGAAGAAAGTCAAGGTAGTGAAGAAGAAAGTCAAGGAAATGAAGAAGAAGGTCAAGGTAATGAAGAAGAAAGTCAAGGTAATGAAAAAGAAAGTCAAGGAAATGAAGAAGAAATGTCAAGGTAATGAAGAAGAAAGTCAAGGTAATGAAGAAGAAAGTCGAGGAAATGAAGAAGAAATTCAAGGTAATGAAGAAGAAAGTCAAGGAAATGAAGAAGAAATTCAAGGAAATGAAGAAGAAAGTCAAGGTAATGAAGAAGAAAGTCAAGGTAATGAAGAAGAATGTCAAGGTAATGAAGAAGAAAGTCAAGGAAATGGAGAAGAAAGTGAAGGTAATGAAAAAGAAAGTCAAGGAAATGAAGAAGAAAGTCAAGGAAATGAAGAAGAAAGTCAAGGAAATGAAGAAGAAAGTCAAGGTAATGAAGAAGAAAGTCAAGGAAATAAAGAAGAAAGTCAAGGTAATGAAGAAGAAAGTCAAGGTAATGAAAAAGAAAGTCAAGGAAATGAAGAAGTAAGTCAAGGAAATGAAGAAGAAAGTCAAGGTAATGAAGAAGAAAGTCAAGATAATGAAGAAGAATGTCAAGGTAATGAAGAAGAAAGTCAAGGAAATGAAGAAGAAAGTCAAGGTAATGAAGAAGAAAGTCAAGGAAATGAAGAAGAAAGTCAAGATAATGAAGAAGAAAGTCAAGGAAATGAAGTAGAAAGTCAAGGTAATGAAGAAGAAAGTCAAGGTAATGAAGAAGATTGTCAAGGTAATGAAGAAGAATGTCAAGATAATGAAGAGGAAAGTCAAGGTAATGAAGAAGAAAGTCAAAGTAATGAAGAAGAATGTCAAGATAATAAAGAAGAATGTCAAGGTAATGAAGAAAGTCAAGGTAATAAAGAAGAAAGTCAAGGAAATGAAGAAGAAAGTCAAGGAAATGAAGAAGAACGTCAAGGTAATGAAGAAGAAAGCCAAGGTAATGAAGAAAGTCAAGGTAATGAAGAAGAAAGTCAAGGAGATGAAGAAGAATGTCAAAGTAATGAAGAAGAATGTCAAGGTAATGAATAAGAAAGTCAAGTTAATGAAGAAGAATGTCAAGGTAATGAAGAAAGTCAAGTTAATGAAAAAGAAAGTCAAGGAAATGAAGAAGAAAGTCAAGGAAATGAAGAAGAAAGTCAAGGAAATGAAGAAGAAAGTCAAGGTAATGAAGAAGAAATTCAAGGAAATGAAGAAGAAAGTCAAGGTAATGAAGAAGAACGTCAAGGTAATGAAGAAGAAAGTCAAAGTAATGAAGAAGAATGTCAACGTAATGAAGAAGAAAGTCAAGGTAATGAAGAAGAATGTCAAGGTAATGAAGAAAGTCAAGGTAATGAAGAAGAAAGTCAAAGTAATGAAGAAGAATGTCAAGGTAATGAAGAAAGACAAGGTAATGAAGAAGAAAGTCAAGGTAATGAAGAAGAAAGTCAAGGTAATGAAGAAGAAATGTCAAGGTAATGAAGAAGAAAGTCAAGGTAATGAAGAAGAAAGTCAAGGTAATGAAGAAGAAAGTCAAGGTAATGAAGAAGAAAGTCAAGGTAGTGAAGAAGAAAGTCAAGGAAATGAAGAAGAAAGTCAAGGTAATGAAGAAGAAAGTCAAGGTAGTGAAGAAGAAAGTCAAGGAAATGAAGAAGAAAGTCAAGGTAATGAAGAAGAAAGTCAAGGTAATGAAGAAGAAAGTCAAGGTAATGAAAAAGAAAGTCAAGGAAATGAAGAAGAAAATCAAGGTAATGAAGAAGAAAGTCAAAGTAATGAAGAAGAAAGTCAAGGTAATGAAGAAGAACGTCAAGGTAGTGAAGAAGAAAGTCAAGGAAATGAAGAAGAAAGTCAAGGTAATGAAGAAGAAAGTCAAGGTAGCGAAGAAGAAAGTCAAGGAAATGAAGATGAAAGTCAAGTTAATGAAAAAGAAAGTCAAGAAATGAAGAAGAAAGTCAAGGTAATGAAGAAGAAAGTCAAGGTAGTGAAGAAGAAAGTCAAGGAAATGAAGAAGAAAGTCAAGGTAATGAAGAAAAATGTCAAGAAGTCAGAAGAAGAAAGTCAAGGTAATGAAGAAAGTCAAGGTAATGAAGAAGAAAGTCAACAATGAAGAAGAAAGTCAAGGAATAGAAGAAAGTCAAATAATGAAGAAGAATGTCAAGGTAATGAAGAAGAAAAAGTCAAGCTAATGGAGAAGAATGCCTATGCAATGGAAGGAAGCCAAGGTAATAAAGAAGAGAGTCAAGGAAATGAAGAAGAAAAAGTCAAGGAATAGAAGAAGAATTATTAAGAATAAGAAGGAAGTCAAGTTAAATGAAGAAGAAAATGTCATGAAATAACAGCTCAAGGTAATGAAGAAGAAAGACAAGGTAATGATGAAGAAATTCAAGGTAATGAAGAAGAAAGTCAAGTTAATAAAGAAGAATGTCAAGAAGGTAGAAGAAAGTCAAGGTAATGAAGAAGAATGTTTAAGGAAATGAAGGACAGAAGAATTCGACAGTAATGAAGAAGAAAGTCAAGGTAATGAAGAAGAAGGTCAAAGCAGCTGAAGAAGAATGTCAAGGTAATGAATGAAGAAAGCTAAGTTAATGAAGAAGAATGTCAAGGTAATGAAGAAAGTCAAGGAAATGAAGAAGAGAGTCAAGGAAACAAAGAAGAAAGTCAAGGAAATGAAGAAGAAAGTCAAGGTAATGAAAAAGAAAGTCAAGGAAATGAAGGAAGAAATTCAAGGAAATGAAGAAGAAAGTCAAGGTAATGAAGAAGAAAGTCAAGGTAATGAAGAAGAAAGTCAAGATACTGAAGAAGAATGCTCAAGAATAAGAAGAAAATCAAGTTAAAATGTGATAGAAAGTGAAGGAAGTGAAAAAAGAAAGTCAAGGAAATGAAGAAGAAATGTCAAGTGCATGAAGAAGAAAGTCAAGGTAATGAAGAAGAAAGGCTGAGAAAATGAAGAAGAAATTCAAGGTAATGAAGAAGAAAATGTCAAGGAAATGAAGAAGAAATTCAAGGAAATGAAGAAGAAAGTCAAAGGTAAGGAAGAAGAAAGCCAAGGTAATGAAGAAGAAATGTCAAGGTAATGAAGAAGAAAGTCAAGGAAATGGAGAAGAAAGTGAAGGTAATGAAAAGAAAGTTTACAAAAATGAAGAAGAAAGTCAAGGAAATGAAGAAGAAAGCTGAAGGAAATGAAGCAGAAAGTCAAGGTAATGAAGAAGAAAGTCAAGGAAATAAAGAAGAAAGTCAAGGTAATGAAGAAGAAAGTCATGTAAATAAGAAAGTCAAAGGAAATGAAGAAGGAAGTCAAGGAAATGAAGAAGAAAGTCAAGGTAATGAAGAAGAAAGCCAAGAGTAATGAAGAAGAATGTCAAGGTAATGGAAGAAGAAAGTCATGAAATGAAGAAGAAAGCTCAAGGTAATGAAGAAGAAAGTCAAGAACAAAGAAGAAAGTCAAGATAATGAAGAAGAAAGTCAAGGAAATGAAGTAGAAAGTCAAGGTAATGAAGAAGAAAGTCAAGGTAATGGGGTTGAAGACGACAAGGTAATGAAGAAGAATGTCAAGATAATGGAAGAGGAAAGTCAAGGTAATGAAGAAGAAAACAAGGTGAATAAGAAGAACAAGCCAAGGAAATAAGAAAGTCAAGGTAATGAAGAAGGTACCCAAGAAAATGAAGAAGAAAGTCAAGGTAATGAAGAAGAAAGTCAAGGTAATGAAGAAGAAAGTCAAGGTAATGAAAAAGAAAGTCAAGGAAATGAAGAAGAAAGTCAAGGTAATGAAGAAGAAAGTCAAGGTAGTGGAAAGAAGAAAGCTAAGGAAATGAAGAAGAAGGCTCAAGGTAATGAAGAAGAAAGTCAAGGTAATGAAAAAAGAAAGTCAAGGAAATGAAGCAGAAATGTCAAGGTAATGAAGAAGAAAGTCAAGGTAATGAAGAAGAAAGTCGAGGAAATGAAGAAGAAATTCAAGGTAATGAAGAGAAGAAAGTCAAGGAAATGAAGAAGAAATTCATAATAAATGAAGAAGAAAGCTGGACAGTAAATGAAGAAGAAAAAAGTCAAGGTAATGAAGAAGAATGTCAAGGTAATAAAGAAGAAAAGTCAAGGAAATGGAGAAGAAAGTGAAGGTAATGAAAAAGAAAGTCAAGGAAATGAAGAAGAAAGTCAAGGAAATGAAGAAGAAAGTCAAGGAAATGAAGAAGAAAGTCAAGGTAATGAAGAAGAAACTCAAGGAAATAAAGAAGAAAGTCAAGGTAAGAAGAAGAAAGTCAAGGTAATGAAAAAGAAAGTCAAGGAAATGAAGAAGTAAGTCAAGGAAATGAAGAAGAAAGTCAAGGTAATGAAGAAGAAAGTCAAGATAATGAAGAAGAATGTCAAGGTAATGAAGAAGAAAGTCAAGGAAATGAAGAAGAAAGTCAAGGTAATGAAGAAGAAAGTCAAGGAAATGAAGAAGAAAGTCAAGATAATGAAGAAGAAAGTCAAGGAAATGAAGTAGAAAGTCAAGGTAATGGGAAGAAGAAAGTCAAGGTAATGAAGAAGATTGTCAGCAGTAATGAAGAAGAATGTCAAGATAATGAAGAGGAAAGTCAAGGTAATGAAGAAGAAAGTCAAAGTAATGAAGAAGAATGTCAAGATAATAAAGAAGAATGTCAAGGTAATGAAGAAAGTCAAGGTAATAAAGAAGAAAGTCAAGGAAATGAAGAAGAAAGTCAAGGAAATGAAGAAGAACGTCAAGGTAATGAAGAAGAAAGCCAAGGTAATGAAGAAAGTCAAGGTAATGAAGAAGAAAGTCAAGGAGATGAAGAAGAATGTCAAAGTGAAGAAGAAGAATGTCAAGGTAATGAATAAGAAAGTCAAGCTAATGAAGAAGAATGTCAAGGTAATGAAGAAAGTCAAGTTAATGGGAAAAGAAAGTCAAGGAAATGAAGAAGAAAGTCAAGGAAATGAAGAAGAAAGTCAAGGAAAATGAAGAAGAAAGTCAAGGTAATGAAGAAGAAATTCAAGGAAATGAAGAAGAAAGTCAAGGTAATGAAGAAGAACGTCAAGGTAATGAAGAAGAAAGTCAAAGTAATGGAAGAAGAATGTCAACGTAATGAAGAAGAAAGTCAAGGTAATGAAGAAGAATGTCAAGGTAATGAAGAAAGACAAGGTAATGAAGAAGAAAGTCAAGGTGAAGAAGAAGAAAGTCAAGGTAATGAAGAAGAAAGGTCGTCAAGGTAATGAAGAAGAAAGTCAAGGTGAAGAAGAAAGTCAAGGTAATGAAGAAGAAAGTCAAGGTAATGAAGAAGAAAGTCAAGGTAGTGAAGAAGAAAGTCAAGGAAATGAAGAAGAAAGTCAAGGTAATGAAGAAGAAAGTCAAGGTAGTGAAGAACAAGGAAATGAAGAAGAAAGTCAAGGTAATGAAGAAGAAAGTCAAGGTAATGAAGAAGAAAGTCAAGGTAATGAAAAAGAAAGTCAAGGAAATGAAGAAGAAAATCAAGGTAATGAAGAAGAAAGTCAAAGTAATGAAGAAGAAAGTCAAGGTAATGAAGAAGAACGTCAAGGTAGTGAAGAAGAAAGTCAAGGAAATGAAGAAGAAAGTCAAGGTAATGAAGAAGAAAGTCAAGCGAGGAAGAAGAAAGTCAAGGAAAATGAAGATGAAAGTCAAGTTAATGAAAAGAAAGTCAAGGAAATGAAGAAGAAAGTCAAGGTAATGGCGAAGAAAGTCAAGGTAGTGAAGAAGAAAGTCAAGGAAATGAAGAAGAAAGTCAAGGTAATGAAGAAAAATGTCAAGGGTAATGAAGAAGAAAGTCAAGGTAATGAAGAAAGTCAAGGTAATGAAGAAGAAAGTCAAATAAATGAAGAAGAAAGTCAAGGTAATGAAGAAAGTCAAAGTAATGAAGAAGAATGTCAAGGTAATGAAGAAGAAAGTCAAGTTATCGGAGAAGAATGTCAAGGTAATGAAGAAAGTCAAGGTAATAAAGAAGAGAGTCAAGGAAATGAAGAAGAAAGCCAAGGTAATGAAGAAGAATGTCAAGGTAATGAAGAAGGAAGTCAAGTTAATGAAGAAGAATGTCAAGGTAATGAAGAAAGTCAAGGTAATGAAGAAGAAAGACAAGGTAATGATGAAGAAATTCAAGGTAATGAAGAAGAAAGTCAAGTTAATAAAGAAGAATGTCAAGGTAATGAAGAAAGTCAAGGTAATGAAGAAGAATGTCAAGGAAATGAAGAAGTAATCAAGGTAATGAAGAAGAAAGTCAAGGTAATGAAGAAGAAGGTCAAAGTAATGAAGAAGAATGTCAAGGTAATGAAGAAGAAAGTCAAGTTAATGAAGAAGAATGTCAAGGTAATGAAGAAAGTCAAGGTAATGAAGAAGAGAGTCAAGGAAATGAAGAAGAAAGTCAAGGAAATGAAGAAGAAAGTCAAGGTAATGAAAAAGAAAGTCAAGGAAATGAAGAAGAAATTCAAGGAAATGAAGAAGAAAGTCAAGGTAATGAAGAAGAAAGTCAAGGTAATGAAGAAGAAAGTCAAGATAATGAAGAAGAATGTCAAGGTAATGAAGAAGAAAATCAAGGAAATGGAGAAGAAAGTGAAGGTAATGAAAAAGAAAGTCAAGGAAATGAAGAAGAAAGCGTCAAGGTAATGAAGAAGAAAGTCAAGGTAATGAAGAAGAAAGTCGAGGGGAATGAAGAAGAAATTCAAGGTAATGAAGAAGAAAGTCAAGGAAATGAAGAAGAAATTCAAGGAAATGAAGAAGAAAGTCAAGGTAATGAAGAAGAAAGTCAAGGTAATGAAGAAGAATGTCAAGGTAATGAAGAAGAAAGTCAAGGAAATGGAGAAGAAAGTGAAGGTAATGAAAAAGAAAGTCAAGGAAATGAAGAAGAAAGTCAAGGAAATGAAGAAGAAAGTCAAGGAAATGAAGAAGAAAGTCAAGGTAATGAAGAAAGTCAAGGAAATAAAGAAGAAAGTCAAGGTAATGAAGAAGAAAGTCAAGGTAATGAAAAAGAAAGTCAAGGAAATGAAGAAGTAAGTCAAGGAAATGAAGAAGAAAGTCATGTACGAAGAAGAAAGTCAAGATAATGAAGAAGAAATGTCAAGGTAATGAAGAAGAAAGTCAAGGAAATGAAGAAGAAAGTCAAGGTAATGAAGAAGAAAGTCAAGGAAATGAAGAAGAAAGTCAAGATAATGAAGAAGAAAGTCAAGGAAATGGAAGTAGAAAGTCAAGGTACGAAGAAGAAAGTCAAGGTAATGAAGAAGATTGTCAAGGTAATGAAGAAGAATGTCAAGATAATGAAGAGGAAAGTCAAGGTAATGAAGAAGAAAGTCAAAGTAATGAAGAAGAATGTCAAGATAATAAAGAAGAATGTCAAGGTAATGAAGAAAGTCAAGGTAATGAAAGAAGAAAGTCAAGGAAATGAAGAAGAAAGTCAAGGAAATGGAAGAACGTCAAGGTAATGGAAGAAGAAAGTTGCTGCAATGGAAGAAAGTCAAGGTAATGAAGAAGAAAGTCAAGGAGATGAAGAAGAATGTCAAAGTAATGAAGAAGAATGTCAAGGTAATGAATAAGAAAGTCAAGTTAATGAAGAAGAATGTCAAGGTAATGAAGAAAGTCAAGTTAATGAAAGAAAGTCAAGGAAAATTTGAAGAAGAAAGTCAAGGAAATGAAGAAGAAAGTCAAGGAAATGAAGAAGAAAGTCAAGGTAATGAAGAAGAAATTCAAGGAAATGAAGAAGAAAGTCAAGCGTAATGAAGAAGAACGTCAAGGTAATGAAGAAGAAAGTCAAAGCAATGAAGAAGAATGTCAACGTAATGAAGAAGAAAGTCAAGGTACGGAAGAAGAATGTCAAGGTAATGAAGAAAGTCAAGGTAATGAAGAAGAAAGTCAAAGTAATGAAGAAGAATGTCAAGGCAATGAAGAAAGAAGGTAATGAAGAAGAAAGTCAAGAAGAAGAAGAAAGTCAAGGTAATGAAGAAGAAAATGTCAAGGTAACAAAGAAGAAAGTCAAGGTAATGAAGAAGAAAGTCAAGGTAATGAAGAAGAAAGTCAAGGTAATGAAGAAGAAAGTCAAGAAAGAAGAAGAAAGTCGAAAGGAAATGAAGAAGAAAGTCAAGGTAATGAAGAAGAAAGTCAAGGTAGAAGAAGAAAGTCAAGGAAATGAAGAAGAAAGTCAAGGTAATGAAGAAGAAAGTCAAGGTAATGAAGAAGAAAGTCAAGGTAATGAAAAAGAAAGTCAAGGAAATGAAGAAGAAAAATCAAGGTAATGAAGAAGAGAGTCAAAGTAATGAAGAAGAAAGTCAAGGTAATGAAGAAGAACGTCAAGGTAGTGAAGAAGAAAGTCAAGGAAATGAAGAAGAAAGTCAAGGTAATGAAGAAGAAAGTCAAGTGTAGTGAAGAAGAAAGTCAAGGAAATGAAGATGAAAGTCAAGTTAATGAAAAGAAAGTCAAGGAAATGAAGAAGAAAGTCAATAATGAAGAAGAAAGTCAAGGTAGTGAAGAAGAAAGTCAAGGAAATGAAGAAGAAAGTCAAGGTAATGAAGAAAATGCTTATGAAATGAAGAAGAAAGTCAAGGTACTAAAGAAAGTCAAGGTAATGAAGAAGAAAGTCAATAAATGAAGAAGAAAGCCAAGGTAATGAAGAAAGTCAAAGAACAAGAAGAATGTCAAGGTAATGAAGAAGAAAGTCAAGTTAATGGAGAAGAATGTCAAGGTAATGAAGAAAGTCAAGGTAATAAAGAAGAGAGTCAAGGAAATGAAGAAGAAAGTCAAGGTAATGAAGAAGAATGTCAAGGTAATGAAGAAGGAAGTCAAGTTAATGAAGAAGAATGTCAAGGTAATGAAGAAAGTCAAGGTAATGAAGAAGAAAGACAAGGTAATGATGAAGAAATTCAAGGTAATGAAGAAGAAAGTCAAGTTAATAAAGAAGAATGTCAAGGTAATGAAGAAAGTCAAGGTAATGAAGAAGAATGTCAAGGAAATGAAGAAGTAATCAAGGTAATTGAAGAAGAAAGTCAAGGTAATGAAGAAGAAGGTCAAAGTAATGAAGAAGAATGTCAAGGTAATGAAGAAGAAAGTCAAGTTAATGAAGAAGAATGTCAAGGTAATGAAGGAAAGTCAAGGTAATGAAGAAGAGAGTCAAGGAAATGAAGAAGAAAGTCAAGGAAATGAAGAAGAAAGTCAAGGTAATGAAAAAGAAAGTCAAGGAAATGAAGAAGAAATTCAAGGAAATGAAGAAGAAAGTCAAGGTAATGAAGAAGAAAGTCAAGGTAATGAAGAAGAAAGTTCAAGATAATGAAGAAGAATGTCAAGGTAATGAAGAAGAAAGTCAAGGAAATGGAGAAGAAAGTGAAGGTAATGAAAAAGAAAGTCAAGGAAATGAAGAAGAAAGTCAAGGAAATGAAGAAGAAAGTCAAGGAAATGAAGAAGAAAGTCAAGGTAATGAAGAAGAAAGTCAAGGAAATAAAGAAGAAAGTCAAGGTAATGAAGAAGAAAGTCAAGGTAATGAAAAAGAATGTCAAGGAAATGAAGACGAAAGTCAAGGAAATGAAGAAGAAAGTCAAGGTAATGAAGAAGAAAGTCAAGATAATGAAGAAGAATGTCAAGGTAATGAAGGAAGAAATTCAAGGAAATGAAGAAGAACGTCAAGGTAATGAAGAAGAAAGTCAAGGAAATGAAGAAGAAAGTCAAGCTAATGACGAAGAAAGTCAAGGAAATGAAGAGGAAAGTCAAGGTAATGAAGAAGAAAGTCAAAGTAATGAAGAAGAATGTCAAGATAATGAAGAAGAATGTCAAGGTAATGAAGAAAGTCAAGGTAATAAAGAAGAAAGTCAAGGAAATTAAGAAGAAAGTCAAGGAAATGAAGAAGAACGTCAAGGTAATGAAGAAGAAAGTCAAGGTAATGAAGAAAGTCAAGGTAATGAAGACGAAAGCCAAGGAAATGAAGAAGAAAGTCAAGGTAATGAAGAAGAAAGTCAAAGTAATGAAGAAGAATGTCAAAGTAATGAAGAAGAATGCCAAGGTAATGAATAAGAAAATCAAGTTAATGAAGATGAATGTCAAGGTAATGAAGAAAGTCAAGTTAATGAAAAAGAAAGTCAAGGAAATGAAGAAGAAAGTCAAGGAAATGAAGAAGAAAGTCAAGGTAATGAAGAAGAAATTCAAAGAAATGAAGAAGAAAGTCAAGGTAATGAAGAAGAAAGTCAAGGTAATGAAGAAGAAAGTCAAAGTAATGAAGAAGAATGTCAACGTAATGAAGAAGAAAGTCAAGGTAATGAAGAAGAATGTCAAGGTAATGAAGAAAGTCAAGGTAATGAAGAAGAAAGTCAAAGTAATGAAGAAGAATGTCAAGGTAATGAAGAAAGTCAAGGTAATGAAGAAGAAAGTCAAGGTAATGAAGAAGAAAGTCAAGGTAATGAAGAAGAAATGTCAAGGTAATGAAGAAGAAAGTCAAGATAATGAAGAAGAAAGTCAAGGTAATGAAGAAGAAAGTCAAGGTAATGAAGAAGAAAGTCAAGGTAGTGAAGAAGAAAGTCAAGGAAATGAAGAAGAAAGTCAAGGTAATGAAGAAGAAAGTCAAGGTAGTGAAGAAGAAAGTCAAGGAAATGAAGAAGAAAGTCAAGGTAATGAAGAAGAAAGTCAAGGAAATGAAGAAGAAAGTCAAGGTAATGAAAAAGAAAGTCAAGGAAATGAAGAAGAAAATCAAGGTAATGAAGAAGAAAGTCAAAGTAATGAAGAAGAAAGTCAAGGTAATGAAGAAGAACGTCAAGGTAGTGAAGAAGAAAGTCAAGGAAATGAAGAAGAAAGTCAAGGTAATGAAGATGAAAGTCAAGTTAATGAAAAAGAAAGTCAAGGAAATGAAGAAGAAAGTCAAGGTAATGAAGAAGAAAGTCAAGGTAGTGAAGAAGAAAGTCAAGGAAATGAAGAAGAAAGTCAAGGTAAGGAAGAAGGAAGTCAAGGAAATGAAGAAGAAAGTCAAGGTAATGAAGAAAAATGTCAAGGTAATGAAGAAGAAAGTCAAGGTAATGAAGAAAGTCAAGGTAATGAAGAAGAAAGTCAAATAAATGAAGAAGAAAGTCAAGGTAATGAAGAAAGTCAAAGTAATGAAGAAGAATGTCAAGGTAATGAAGAAGAAAGTCAAGTTAATGAAGAAGAATGTCAAGGTAATGAAGAAAGTCAAGGTAATAAAGAAGAGAGTCAAGGAAATGAAGAAGAAAGTCAAGGTAATAAAGAAGAATGTCAAGGTAATGAAGAAAGTCAAGGTAATGAAGAAGAATATCAAGGAAATGAAGAAGTAAGTCAAGGTAATGAAGAAGAAAGTCAAGGTAATGAAGAAGAAGGTCAAGGTAATGAAGAAGAAAGTCAAGGAATTGGAGAACAAAGTGAAGGTAATGAAAAAGAAAGTCAAGGAAATGAAGAAGAAAGTCAAGGAAATGAAGAAGAAAGTCAAGGAAATGAAGAAGAAAGTCAAGGTAATAAAGAAGAAAGTCAAGGAAATAAAGAAGAAAGTCAAGGTAATGAAGAAGAAAGTCAAGGTAATGAAAAAGAAAGTCAAGGAAATGAAGACGAAAGTCAAGGAAATGAAGAAGAAAGTCAAGGTAATGAAGAAGAAAGTCAAGATAATGAAGAAGAATGTCAAGGTAATGAAGAAGAAAGTCAAGGAAATGAAGAAGAAAGTCAAGGTAATGAAGAAGAAAGTCAAGGAAATGAAGAAGAAAGTCAAGCTAATGACGAAGAAAGTCAAGGAAATGAAGAAGAAAGTCAAGGTAATGAAGAAGAATGTCAAGGTAATGAAGAAGAATGTCAAGATAATGAAGAGGAAAGTCAAGGTAATGAAGAAGAAAGTCAAAGTAATGAAGAAGAATGTCAAGATAATGAAGAAGAATGTCAAGGTAATGAAGAAAGTCAAGGTAATAAAGAAGAAAGTCAAGGAAATGAAGAAGAAAGTCAAGGAAATGAAGAAGAACGTCAAGGTAATGAAGAAGAAAGTCAAGGTAATGAAGAAAGTCAAGGTAATGAAGAAGAAAGTCAAGGAAATGAAGAAGAAAGTCAAGATAATGAAGAAGAAAGTCAAAGTAATGAAGAAGAATGTCAAAGTAATGAAGAAGAATGTCAAGGTAATGAATAAGAAAGTCAAGTTAATGAAGAAGAATGTCAAGGTAATGAAGAAAGTCAAGTTAATGAAAAAGAAAGTCAAGGAAATGAAGAAGAAAGTCAAGGAAATGAAGAAGAAAGTCAAGGTAATGAAGAAGAAATTCAAGGAAATGAAGAAGAAAGTCAAGGTAATGAAGAAGAAAGTCAAGGTAATGAAGAAGAAAGTCAAAGTAATGAAGAAGAATGTCAACGTAATGAAGAAGAAAGTCAAGGTAATGAAGAAGAATGTCAAGGTAATGAAGAAAGTCAAGGTAATGAAGAAGAAAGTCAAAGTAATGAAGAAGAATGTCAAGGTAATGAAGAAAGACAAGGTAATGAAGAAGAAAGTCAAGGTAATGAAGAAGAAAGTCAAGGTAATGAAGAAGAAATGTCAAGGTAATGAAGAAGAAAGTCAAGGTAATGAAGAAGAAAGTCAAGGTAATGAAGAAGAAAGTCAAGGTAGTGAAGAAGAAAGTCAAGGAAATGAAGAAGAAAGTCAAGGTAATGAAAAAGAAAGTCAAGGTAGTGAAGAAGAAAGTCAAGGAAATGAAGAAGAAAGTCAAGGAAATGAAGAAGAACGTCAAGGTAATGAAGAAGAAAGTCAAGGTAATGAATAAAGTCAAGGTAATGAAGAAGAAAGTCAAGGAAATGAAGAAGAAAATCAAGGTAATGAAGAAGAAAGTCAAAGTAATGAAGAAGAATGTCAAAGTAATGAAGAAGAATGTCAAGGTAATGAATAAGAAAGTCAAGTTAATGAAGGAGAATGTCAAGGTAATGAAGAAAGTCAAGTTAATGAAAAAGAAAGTCAAGGAAATGAAGAAGAAAGTCAAGGAAATGAAGAAGAAAGTCAAGGTAATGAAGAAGAAATTCAAGGAAATGAAGAAGAAAGTCAAGGTAATGAAGAAGAAAGTCAAGGTAATGAAGAAGAAAGTCAAAGTAATGAAGAAGAATGTCAACGTAATGAAGAAGAAAGTCAAGGTAATGAAGAAGAATGTCAAGGTAATGAAGAAAGTCAAGGTAATGAAGAAGAAAGTCAAGGAAATGAAGAAGAAAGTCAAGGAAATGAAGAAGAAAGTCAAGGTAATGAAGAAGAATGTCAAGGTAATGAAGAACGACAAGGTAATGAAGAAGAAAGTCAAGGTAATGAAGAAGAAAGTCAAGGTAATGAAGAAGAAAGTCAAGGTAATGAAGAAGAAAGTCAAGGTAATGAAAAGAAAGTCAAGGAAATGAAGAAGAAAATCAAGGTAATGAAGAAGAAAGTCAAAGTAATGAAGAAGAAAGTCAAGGTAATGAAGAAGAACGTCAAGGTAGTGAAGAAGAAAGTCAAGGAAATGAAGAAGAAAGTCAAGGTAATGAAGAAGAAAGTCAAGGTAGTGAAGAAGAAAGTCAAGGAAATGAAGATGAAAGTCAAGTTAATGAAAAAGAAAGTCAAGGAAATGAAGAAGAAAGTCAAGGTAATGAAGAAGAAAGTCAAGGTAGTGAAGAAGAAAGTCAAGGAAATGAAGAAGAAAGTCAAGGTAAGGAAGAAGGAAGTCAAGGAAATGAAGAAGAAAGTCAAGTTAATGAAGAAAAATGTCAAGGTAATGAAGAAGAAAGTCAAGGTAATGAAGAAAGTCAAGGTAATGAAGAAGAAAGTCAAATAAATGAAGAAGAAAGTCAAGGTAATGAAGAAAGTCAAAGTAATGAAGAAGAATGTCAAGGTAATGAAGAAGAAAGTCAAGTTAATGAAGAAGAATGTCAAGGTAATGAAGAAAGTCAAGGTAATAAAGAAGAGAGTCAAGGAAATGAAGAAGAAATCAAGGTAATGAGGAAGAATGTCAAGGTAATGAAGAAGGAAGTCAAGTTAATGAAGAAGAATGTCAAGGTAATGAAGAAATTCAAGGTAATGAAGAAGAAAGACAAGGTAATGAAGAAGAAAGTCAAGGTAATGAAGAAGAAAGTCAAGTTAATAAAGAAGAATGTCAAGGTAATGAAGAAAGTCAAGGTAATGAAGAAGAATATCAAGGAAATGAAGAAGTAAGTCAAGGTAATGAAGAAGAAAGTCAAGGTAATGAAGAAGAAGGTCAAAGTCATGAAGAAGAATGTCAAGGTAATGAAGAAGAAAGTCAAGTTAATGAAGAAGAATGTCAAGGTAATGAAGAAAGTCAAGGTAATGAAGAAGAGAGTCAAGGAAATGAAGAAGAAAGTCAAGGAAATGAAGAAGAAAGTCAAGGTAATGAAGAAGAAATGTAAAGGTAATGAAGAAGAAAGTCAAAGTAATGAAGGAAAAAGTCAAGGTAATGAAGAAGAAAGTCAAGGTATTGAAAAAGAAAGTCAAGGAAATGAAGAAGAAAGTCAAAGTAATGAAGAAGAAAGTCAAGCTAATGACGAAGAAAGTCAAGGAAATGAAGAAGAAAGTCAAGGTAATGAAGAAGAATGTCAAGGTAATGAAGAAGAATGTCAAGATAATGAAGAGGAAAGTCAAGGTAATGAAGAAGAAAGTCAAAGTAATGAAGAAGAATGTCAAGATAATGAAGAAGAATGTCAAGGTAATGAAGAAAGTCAAGGTAATAAAGAAGAAAGTCAAGGAAATGAAGAAGAAAGTCAAGGAAATGAAGAAGAACGTCAAGGTAATGAAGAAGAAAGTCAAGGTAATGAAGAAAGTCAAGGTAATGAAGAAGAAAGTCAAGGAAATGAAGAAGAAAGTCAAGGTAATGAAGAAGAAAGTCAAAGTAATGAAGAAGAATGTCAAAGTAATGAAGAAGAATGTCAAGGTAATGAATAAGAAAGTCAAGTTAATGAAGAAGAATGTCAAGGTAATGAAGAAAGTCAAGTTAATGAAAAAGAAAGTCAAGGAAATGAAGAAGAAAGTCAAGGAAATGAAGAAGAAAGTCAAGGTAATGAAGAAGAAATTCAAGGAAATGAAGAAGAAAGTCAAGGTAATGAAGAAGAAAGTCAAGGTAATGAAGAAGAAAGTCAAAGTAATGAAGAAGAATGTCAACGTAATGAAGAAGAAAGTCAAGGTAATGAAGAAGAATGTCAAGGTAATGAAGAAAGTCAAGGTAATGAAGAAGAAAGTCAAAGTAATGAAGAAGAATGTCAAGGTAATGAAGAAAGACAAGGTAATGAAGAAGAAAGTCAAGGTAATGAAGAAGAAAGTCAAGGTAATGAAGAAGAAATGTCAAGGTAATGAAGAAGAAAGTCAAGGTAATGAAGAAGAAAGTCAAGGTAATGAAGAAGAAAGTCAAGGTAGTGAAGAAGAAAGTCAAGGAAATGAAGAAGAAAGTCAAGGTAATGAAAAAGAAAGTCAAGGTAGTGAAGAAGAAAGTCAAGGAAATGAAGAAGAAAGTCAAGGAAATGAAGAAGAACGTCAAGGTAATGAAGAAGAAAGTCAAGGTAATGAAGAAAGTCAAGGTAATGAAGAAGAAAGTCAAGGAAATGAAGAAGAAAGTCAAGGTAATGAAGAAGAAAGTCAAAGTAATGAAGAAGAATGTCAAAGTAATGAAGAAGAATGTCAAGGTAATGAATAAGAAAGTCAAGTTAATGAAGAAGAATGTCAAGGTAATGAAGAAAGTCAAGTTAATGAAAAAGAAAGTCAAGGAAATGAAGAAGAAAGTCAAGGAAATGAAGAAGAAAGTCAAGGTAATGAAGAAGAAATTCAAGGAAATGAAGAAGAAAGTCAAGGTAATGAAGAAGAAAGTCAAGGTAATGAAGAAGAAAGTCAAAGTAATGAAGAAGAATGTCAACGTAATGAAGAAGAAAGTCAAGGTAATGAAGAAGAATGTCAAGGTAATGAAGAAAGTCAAGGTAATGAAGAAGAAAGTCAAGGAAATGAAGAAGAAAGTCAAGGAAATGAAGAAGAAAGTCAAGGTAATGAAGAAGAATGTCAAGGTAATGAAGAACGACAAGGTAATGAAGAAGAAAGTCAAGGTAATGAAGAAGAAAGTCAAGGTAATGAAGAAGAAATGTCAAGGTAATGAAGAAGAAAGTCAAGGTAATGAAGAAGAAAGTCAAGGTAATGAAGAAGAAAGTCAAGGTAGTGAAGAAGAAAGTCAAGGAAATGAAGAAGAAAGTCAAGGTAATGAAGAAGAAAGTCAAGGTAGTGAAGAAGAAAGTCAAGGAAATGAAGAAGAAAGTCAAGGTAATGAAGAAGAAAGTCAAGGTAATGAAGAAGAAAGTCAAGGTAATGAAAAAGAAAGTCAAGGAAATGAAGAAGAAAATCAAGGTAATGAAGAAGAAAGTCAAAGTAATGAAGAAGAAAGTCAAGGTAATGAAGAAGAACGTCAAGGTAGTGAAGAAGAAAGTCAAGGAAATGAAGAAGAAAGTCAAGGTAATGAAGAAGAAAGTCAAGGTAGTGAAGAAGAAAGTCAAGGAAATGAAGATGAAAGTCAAGTTAATGAAAAAGAAAGTCAAGGAAATGAAGAAGAAAGTCAAGGTAATGAAGAAGAAAGTCAAGGTAGTGAAGAAGAAAGTCAAGGAAATGAAGAAGAAAGTCAAGGTAAGGAAGAAGGAAGTCAAGGAAATGAAGAAGAAAGTCAAGTTAATGAAGAAAAATGTCAAGGTAATGAAGAAGAAAGTCAAGGTAATGAAGAAAGTCAAGGTAATGAAGAAGAAAGTCAAATAAATGAAGAAGAAAGTCAAGGTAATGAAGAAAGTCAAAGTAATGAAGAAGAATGTCAAGGTAATGAAGAAGAAAGTCAAGTTAATGAAGAAGAATGTCAAGGTAATGAAGAAAGTCAAGGTAATAAAGAAGAGAGTCAAGGAAATGAAGAAGAAATCAAGGTAATGAGGAAGAATGTCAAGGTAATGAAGAAGGAAGTCAAGTTAATGAAGAAGAATGTCAAGGTAATGAAGAAATTCAAGGTAATGAAGAAGAAAGACAAGGTAATGAAGAAGAAAGTCAAGGTAATGAAGAAGAAAGTCAAGTTAATAAAGAAGAATGTCAAGGTAATGAAGAAAGTCAAGGTAATGAAGAAGAATATCAAGGAAATGAAGAAGTAAGTCAAGGTTATGAAGAAGAAAGTCAAGGTAATGAAGAAGAAGGTCAAAGTCATGAAGAAGAATGTCAAGATAATGAAGAAGAAAGTCAAGTTAATGAAGAAGAATGTCAAGGTAATGAAGAAAGTCAAGGTAATGAAGAAGAGAGTCAAGGAAATGAAGAAGAAAGTCAAGGAAATGAAGAAGAAAGTCAAGGTAATGAAGAAGAAATGTAAAGGTAATGAAGAAGAAAGTCAAAGTAATGAAGGAAAAAGTCAAGGTAATGAAGAAGAAAGTCAAGGTAGTGAAAAAGAAAGTCAAGGAAATGAAGAAGAAAGTCAAAGTAATGAAGAAGAAAGTCAAGAAAATGAAGAAGAAAGTCAAGGTAATGAAGAAAAATGTCAAGGTAATGAAGAAGAAAGTCAAGGTAATGAAGAAAGTCAAGGTAATGAAGAAGAAAGTCAAAGAAATGAAGAAGAAAGTCAAGGTAATGAAGAAGAAAGTCAAAGTAATGAAGAAGATTGTCAAAGTAATGAAGAAGAAAGTCAAGTTAATGAAGAAGAAATGTCAAGGTAATGAAGAAGAAAGTCAAGGTAATGAAGAAGAAAGTCAAGTTAATGAAGAAGAAAGTCAAGGTAATGAAGAAGAAAGTCAAGGAAATGAAGAAGAAAGTCAAGGTAATGAAGAAGAAATTCAAGGAAATGAAGAAGAAAGTCAAGGTAATGAAGAAGAAAGTCAAAGTAATGAAGAAGAATGTCAAGGTAATGAAGAAGAAAGTCAAGTTAATGAAGAAGAATGTCAAGGTAATGAAGAAGAAAGTCAAGGTAATGAAAAAGAAAGTCAAGGAAATGAATAAGAAAGTCAAGGTAATGAAGAAGAAAGTCAAAGTAATGAAGAAGAAAGTCAAGGTAATGAAGAAGAAAGTCAAAGTAATGAAGTAGAAAGTCAAGGAAATGAAGAAGAAAATCAAGGTAATGAAGAAGAAAGTCAAGATAATGAAGAAGAATGTCAAGGTAATGAAGAAGAAAGTCAAGGAAATGAAGAAGAAAGTCAAGGTAATGAAGACGAAAGTCAAGGTAATGAAGAAGAAATTCAAGGTAATGAAGAAGAAAGTCAAGGAAATGAAGAAGAAAGTCAAGGAAATGAAGAAGAAAGTCAAGGTAATGAAGAGGAAAGTCAAGGTAATGAAGAAGAAAGTCAAGGTAATGAAGAAGAATGTCAAGGCAATGAAGAAGATTGTACTTATCAGAATCCGTTGAAGTATCTTGTTGCTGTTTTCTTTGACAGTCTATAATTGAAGACGACGAAGCGACAATTGGAAGTAAAGGTAGAATGAATGTATGTCGGCGAGACATGACCTCGGATTGTAGTTTCCTCCTTATATTGCTACGAGATGCTATCATATCCCATTTTGACTGATTTTGATCGGTCAAGAAATGTGGTCTCTGTAGTTGATTTTAGTCATGTGACCGGCCCCAGCAGGTATTTTCATTCTGTAGGTGTGAAAAGAATTTACTGGCGTCATAGAATAATTTGCTATTTCTTATCCTATCAGCATCCAGAATTTTATTTTTTACGCTGACTTGTGAAATTTGCCCAAGTCTGGTTTTTCCCAAAATGTTTTTAGTCGTTTGAAGGTGTGCAATTTTACTTTTTTCGTTTGCGTGAATTGTTGATGATATAGGATTTGTATCCTATAGTTGTATTTTTCTCTTAAAAATACATTTGACTTTTTTCTTTACTTAATCACACATCAAATGATGACACACGTGAGTGAAACGCATCAACCTATTGCAAATATTAGTTAATTTCTACATATATCATCATTTTTATCTTTTTCTGATAATCATATCGCCCAAAGCAAGACAGGTTACTGCCACTAGCATGAATAGGCATACATAGAAGAAAAGTTATGAGAAAGAGTGACAGGTTACAGGGCGTGCCAGGAAGTGGGTAAAAGAAAGGTTAAGATACTAAGAGGAGAGTGGACGAAGAAAGGAGCATGAGAGAGAGAGAGAGAGAGAGAGAGAGATAGATAGATAGAGAGAGAGAGAGAGAGACTATGCAAGTTAGCATGATAGGAGATGACTATTTACTTTACACTTAAACTCCAGGAAATTGTAGCTGTCGAGGAAGTAAGTACACGGAAGGGAAGTGCGAGAAAAGAAGCTATTGGAGTAGAATTTGTGTTTATATTTTATTGGTTTCACAGTAAAAGAGTGGGACCTAGTTGCTAATTTCGTGGCTTGATCAAATTTATGTATAGTGGGAACCAGAGAGCTAAGTTTATTGGAGCAGAAGCCGTGAAAGTATTGTAGAAGAGATACTGAGAAGCGACATTGCGAAAACTGAGTGTATTTGAGCTGCCAGGTCGGGATTGATTCCATTAAAGATTTTCCGTTTGATTTTGTCAAGTACCCCTCGGTGGATAGTAGGAGCACCCGACAAGATATGGCAGCAGTATTCAGTGCAAGGGCGGATGGTAGATTTATATATGTGCAAGATGTTTTCAGACGGGAAAAACCTCTTGGCCCTACATAGAGAACTGACCTTCTTAGCAGCGGATTTAGCTATGGGTTCGATATAGTCGTTCAAACTGAGGTCTGTTGTGAGAGTTAACCCGAGGAAGCGCAGTGTTTTGTTCTTAGGGAGACTAGCCTGATTCATGCTAATGGGAGGGAAGGGCGATTGCCTGTAATGGTTAATAAATAGCAGCTTCGTTTTGGAGGCATTAAAATTCACGAGCCATAAATTATAAAAAATGATCAATAAATTTAATAGACACAAAATATTCATTCTTTTTAAAACATACTTTTCAGAACAATTACTACTAACATATAATTAATTCGGAGTTGTTCACCAAAAGGAAATTCACGCCAATAAATCTTTTTGACTACTCTTCAGGTTAGTTTTGTTGTTTTGCACTCATCTCCGCCACAACCACCATAGGAAGGAAAAAGAATAAGGAGAGAGAATGACGATCACCATGCTTGAATAAGAGTGGATACTGACGACTATTCATTTCAAACATACACACCCTAGTGAGGGCGCCAGGGGGTGTCGTCAGTGATGTCTTCGCAAGGATCACTAGGGGGTTTCGGGTCTTTCAATATCATACCCCACTCACCGCGCCGACCCTACCAGAGATGATCAGTTTCTGGTCCACCCTCGATAAGCGCTTTCAAACACTGGGAAAATTACATTTGGGCCCGGTACGAAACCTTGCAAGTGCTTCTGCTTGGCGACAGTCAGAGCCATTTTCCATTTAGAGGCGAACCGTACATGAGCTCGTCCGAAAATGTGAAACAATTTACCTATTGTACGGCTAATAAAAGAAAAAAAAAAAGAAAAAAAAACTCGACTACGAATTAATCACGATACATTAATTTAAACTTATTTATGCATTTTATCTTATTTACGAGTACTAATAAAATGAAGAGAAATCAGAAATGCAGAATTTCGGGGAATTTTAGATAACAATTTGTTTTTAAATCCAGGCACTCGCTCTTTTGATCCATAACCAATTAGCTGTTCTTTCCGCTGTTTTGGTTATGGACTTGAGTGCTTTCCTTTTTTTACTCCCACTATCCCAATATCTGTTAAGGCTTTGCATAAGGACCTTGCTGCAAATCCTCTAGTTCCCACTTCTATAGAAGTACAGCTAACCCTCCAGCTTTTAACCCTGCAACTCTCCAGCAGTTCGCCGTATTTTAACTTCTTCCTTTC
>JBBBDQ010001405.1:600000-620000 GCA_037127315.1 Ascarosepion bandense | reverse complement strand
TTTTAATGTTAAAGTTTTTCTCTACTATTTTAGATGTTAACAGTTTTCTCTAGTTTTTTTTTTTTACCAAAGATCATATTGCAATTTTTGATGCTAATGATTTTCGCTGAATATTGTATTCATCTCTACTTTTGGTCACCTTAGAAGTATTGTGTAGGCTAGCATATGCGTTGAGTCCTTAAATTAACATAGTTTCCAGTGTTGTTCTCTGTCTATTGATTCAACTTTATCTGATAGGGGGCGGTGATCACTTTTCTCCCTCCATATTTTTGCAATTAAAGCCGCTGTTTTTAGGGTTGTATTAAAGTAATGACTACTCTGATGGAAAATGTCTTCAGTAGATGAATTATTGTTAATTCTGTGTTAAACTGAATGTAGTATATGTTTAATAATAGACGAATGTGGTATAGGATGTATATAGATATGATTAACACTAGCAGTATAGCCCGGCGTTGCTCGGGTGTAATGAAAGCTTTAAAGCTAATCCATGGTCCTGGTGCTCAGACTCTTTGAATGTTGGCACGAAAGACTAAAAAGCAATATCGAGGGTATCAATTTCCGATATCGGGGTAAATCAGTCGTCTGAGAAGATCTAATGTTTAAGTTCAAAAACTATAATTTTACCAAGTTAGAGCATATACTGCAGCAAGAACCACGATAAAAGGGCTGAAATCCTGATATTGATCAGACCTGATTGAATATCGGGGTATCGAGTTCCAATATCGGAGAGAAACTGGAAAAGATAAGTCGTCCATGACCTAACCAGAAGCCTAAAAATATTTGTGTGAAGTTTGGTGAGAATCGGATAAAAACTGTGGATTTGTATAAAGGACATACAGACAGATAAACAGACAAACACAAAAACATCTTGCATTTTATACCTATATATTATCGATTTTCTGCACTATTTTAAGAACAGCAACCTTGAAACTCCTGAATATCGTTTATGCCTTTGTCTATGAGTGTATCAAATTTGATTAAAATCGGAATACTCCTTCTATAACCTGATGTTTTCGATTATTGATTTTCGAAATTTGTCGGGGTACTTCGACACAAAACCTAGCTAAGAACACTCGCAGACGCTGATAGTACAACTGTGTAAATTTTCAAGAAAATTAGTTCAGCCGTTTCAGAGTTTATAGTTAATGGACACACACACACACACACACAGACACAAGGACACACACACTCACAGACACAAACACACACAGACAAAGTTCCATTTATAAATACGTTTAGATCATGTTTTACATATAATGAGTAAGTACTATTGAGTAAGTCAAGTGTAACATCTAGAATGTCAACTTTTTTTGAGGTTGGTTTTTAGTATTATTCTAAGATTGAATAAGATTTTCTTCGTTATTCTATGCATGCATTTACAGATTCTATCTATTTTTGAGTTAGCGGAATTATGGATAACCATAAGACCATCATCTCCATACAGTCTTTTATATCGATATCATGATGAGCAGGGAGATTGTACAAAGTAAAAGTGTATGCCCTAATCTTGTAGTGAGTACTTTTTAAATGTAAATATCTAACTGTGGAATGTATTTTTTTCTCGTACTAACCAGTAAAGATAAGTAGTTAAAGGTTCTAAGAAAGGCGTCAGGTTTAACAATAGAAGATAATGTATGGTCATATACAACCTTTGATTACCCGGCGTTCGGGTTTAACAAATAGGAAGTAGATTGTAATTTGTACATGTTCTAAACTATAATTTATAATAAATATTCGTAACTCTATTTCTATTTCTATATTGAACATTGTTTTAAAATAAAGCTTTGAACGTTGTTAATATTTTCTTCGTTACTTATTCACTTGAATATATATATATATATATATATATATATATATATATATATATATATATATATTCTCAGAATTTATTGCTCACCCGGAATGGAAGGACATGAACGACAAGTGTCACCGGACAGGTATCCTGCGACTGTTAACATTAATGGCGTAAAGGGGACAAATTTCCTCAGAATTTATCTCTAGCTCGGAATAGAAGGTTACTGGACCGTTATCCAGTGACTGCTTGCAATAAACAGAAAATAACTCTTGGAACCTGGAATGTTTGAACTATGTACAACTGTGAACAGCTAGAGTACGTGAAGCAGGAAATGTCCAGATTGAACATAAACTTTTTAGTCATATGTGGCCAAACATCAAGGTGGCCAAACAACGTAGACTTCATCAGTGACGAGCACAGCGTAATATTCGCAGAATGTGAATGCACACACGTTCGTACACATATACCCACACACACTTACGTAAGGACCGCACGTGAAACTTATTTTTTCCCGCGTTTATTAAGAAATATATAAACTGATTCTCATACGTATCTAACCAGTTGGAAGATGTTTTTTCGGAGGATTTAGACCGAATACCGTTCGTCTCTTCCAACTCACACGTACTGCTAATTGCCTTCAGCAATCAGCCACATAAATTTTTTCTCTCTATTCTATAAGAACGTTTCAATACATGTATAATTATATTCACTACTATTCATTACAAACATATTATTTCCTTTTCAGGGACTATTCTAGCATGAATATTCAGATAATATCTTTAATATATCTTTAATAATGTAAGAGAGAACTCTTTCCACGACATCTTACATTCACGAATTATTCAGTTCAGTTCTGTAACCTTATTTAATACAATGTTGTTATATTCGTTACATTGTGCTTTGAGTTATTTTATTTATAATTGTGGTAATTTGGACAACCAACCTTTTCTTTACTGTTGAAATTACTACCCCGATGGTCAGTCTACTATAAATTGGTACCCAAGTTGTCCAGTCTACTACAAGCCTGTCCAAGTGCGGACTGCGGAAATGACCACCAGTCGTATGCAAACTAAGGATAAAACTACGGGGATTAAAGAAACCTAACACGGCTCTAAGACTGCAGTACAATAGACTCATGAATGACCTGAACCCGCAGGAAATGTATACGGAGAGCGTGAAAATGATATACGAAGGACAAATTGGAAATGGAAGCTCAAAATGAGACGCACTCAGAGCGGCTCTAGTGAGATCGGCGAACGACATCATTTCTAAGGAAAAAGGCACGCCGGATGAAGAAACAAGTAGATCACTGAAGAGATTCCTGGTCTGATCCAAAAAGAGACAGAAAACGATGCCAAGATATGGAACGGAATATAAGAGATTACACAAGGAAATAAGAAGCAAATGTATACAGGCTAAAGAAAGATGGCTCATCGACTAATGAGCCGAAGTAGAGAGACTGAAAACAACACATAATGGAGAAATGCACAAAAAATAAAGGAACTAACAGGGCAAAGGACATGCTCAGCAACAGGATGTATAAAAGCAAAAGATGACGCACTAATACTAGATAAAGAAAAATACTTGAGAGATAAATAAGTATATTGGAGATCTCTTCCACGACAACAGAAAGCAACCAAAAATGCACAGAACTACGAATGGACCACAGAAATATTAAAAAACCCAAGTAGAATCGGCAATGGGCAAATTGAAGAAAAACTAAGCAACGGGACCAGACGGGTTTGTAATACAGATGTTGATGTCTTCAGAAGGCTTTGGCTTTGACAGCCTAACTGAAAATGAAATCTACAGCAGAAATATATATAATATACTGGATGAACTAAGCAGATCAATCTTCGTAGCACTAAGAAGCCAAGTGCAAAGGAATGTGAGTTCCATCGAACAATCAGATTAATGAGCCACATAACAAAACTCATCATCCGGATTCTGATGAACAGAGCGCGCAGTAGAATCGGCTTAGAGATAAGTCAGGAACAATGTTGATTCGACAAAGCTATCGAAATGAAAAATGTGATATTCATGCTCATATATATGGCCGTATCTGACTACCGGGCACAACGGGCACGGGTCCAGTCCGATCCGTGCAATCATAGTGAAAATCCGGGCAAGGAAAAATGTCTTCATCAGAAATCAAACTAAACAATTCACGAAGAAAGAAAGAAAGAAAGAAAGAAAGAAAAAGAAAACATCCGAATGAACGCAGTAAAAATCTCTTTATTTATTAATTTTGGGAGAAAAGACTGGTTATACTCAGAAAGTCCGAACCCGATTTCCTGCTTTCGTTTACGTTCTGTGCCTAATTCCCATTAAAATAGCCGAAAAAATCCGTAAAAATCATAGTTTCTGGAATTGGATGACACTGATGACGTCATCACATTGTCAACTAAGAAATCCGGGCAATTTTCTCTGTGCCCAGTGTTTTTTTAGCATCAGCTACGGCCCTGCGCATATATATATAATTTTTACAGATTCTCCATTCCGTAAAACCTAATAATCAAATGATTGCATCTTTGGATGTTCAAAACTTATTCACAAATGTCCCCGTCCAGGAAACAATTGACATCATTATCCGTGATGTATACAACCATGCTACTCTCCCATCAATCAATATTAAACCCACTATATTAAAAAACCTATTATTAGCATGCACCACACAAGTACCCTTTCACGATCCCTTAGGCAATATTTATACACAAATAGATGGTATTGCGATGGGATCTCCTTTAGGTCCCCTCTTTTCTAATTATTATATGGCAAATCTAGAAAATAAAATAATTAATGACAACAATAAACCCTCTATATATGTAAGATATATAGATGACATCTTTGTTTTAGCTAAGAATATCGATCAAATTAAATATCTTAAAAACAAATTTGAAAGTCACTCCGTCCTCAAATTTACATTAGAACTTAATAACAAACTCCCATTCATTGATGTATTCATTGATTCTAGCACACATAAATTTACTACTTCTCTATATAGGAAACCAACTAGCATAAATTCGTGTCTTCTTAATTATAATAGTGAATGTCCCCAACGATATAAGTTAGCTGTTATAAAAAACTTACTTCAACGCACACAAATGATATCTTCTTCCAAATCTATATTTTATAAAGAATTACACAACATTAAGCAAACACTAGTCAATAATGGATTTCCTAACTCCGTTATTGATCAACAAATTAAAATGTATCTCAACAAACTTAACAATAGCTCTAACAATAATGATAATATTAATAATAATGGTTTACATCAAAATAAACATAACACTATTAACTTATACTATTGCAACCAAATACATAATAATTATAAACAAGATGAAAAAACTCTCAAAAACATAATACGTAGAAATGTTAAACCAGTCGAAAGTAATAATCAAATTAAACTCATTATATATTATAAAAAGTTTAAAACAATTGACCACATAGTTTATAATAACCCAACAGGCACTAAACTAAATTCTTTACAAAAAACCAATGTAGTGTACCAATTTACATGCCCATTCAGAGATTGCATCTCTGATACTACTCAAAAACCTAGTACATATATTGGTTTTACCACAACCACGCTCTCCCGTAGACTTACATGTCATCTTTCTGATCAGAGTACTATTAAACAACATTTCTCTGAAAAACATAAACATGTAGGTAATATCAGACAGATTTTGGTCAACAATACGGTGATCCTTACACATACACACAGTAAGAGGAACCTGCAGATATTGGAGGCCATGTACATCAAATCAAAACAACCAACACTCAATAAAATCAACTTTAAAACAGGAAATAACATATTACATTGCATTTGACTACATGGTTTTGTTGTCATTTCGCGCTATCCCGTGGTGTGACGTCATAAAACCGCATCGCAAACTTAAGAACTGCGTTTATTATTTTTGGTAACTATTGCCGTTGCCAAGCGGAGTTTTATGTCAACACAAAATAAAATCGTCGGTGATGGTGGATTTTATAATATTTCAGTTTAAACTACCTCTCTGAAGATGGCTCATGTGAGCCGAAAGCTTAGAAGAAAACCAATAAATAATTATCCAAATGTTGGAGAATTTTTGTCTTTATTTTCAACTGAAATTAAAGCAAAAATACGACGTTTAGAACGGCTCATGATTAAACATAATAGACATTCATTGTCTCTTATATTTAATAGCATATGTCTAGAAAATATATATATATATATATATATATATATATATATATATATATATATTGTAATGTTGTTATTACAGTGGTTTATAAAAGCATATTATCACTACACAAAAATGTTCGTGTTTCAGAACAAAACTGTTCCTCTTCAAGTGATATGTTAAAATAAATGGTCAAATGGTTTATTTCGAAAAAATAAGCTGGGTTTATTGTTATTTAGAAAATTAGGGAGTGATAGTTGAAGGAAATGCTTTAGGTGTATCTATATTGTTCAATAAAAATTGAGAAATAATGTAACCATGGAGATTTAATGTCTGGGTTATGAAAGAGGGAAGGATGGCTTGGATCTAAGCATGTCATATTTTTATTTTGTCTGGGTAAGTTACATTGTGGAACGTTATATTTTGTAAATGGGTAGACAATTATTTTTAACAGGAGGTAGGATTTTTGTTTTTTTTATTGAAAAATAGATTTTTTTAGTTATTACTATCCATGTTTAGGTTAGAATTAGGATTAAATAATTATGGTATACTCACCTATACTGTATTAAGAACAACAAGTAAGTATTGCGTGGGTCATTTGTTTTAGTAAAATAATTTTCATTTGTTTTAATTATGTTAGAGTATAAGTTATAAACGAAACATTGTAATTCATTAAATTTTAAAGAAAATTATTTTTTCTGTGTAAGGTACGTAGTGAGATCACGTAGTACTTAAAATATTTATTACTATCTATGAGTAAAGGAGATATAATATTTAGGTTAGAATTCAGATTAAATAATTATGGTATAGTTATATATATTATATTAAGAACAACAATTAAGTATTGTGTGGGTCATTTATTTTAGTAAAATAATTTTCATTTTTTTTAATTATGTTAGAGTATACGTTATAAACGAAACATTGTAATTAATTCAATTTTAAAGAAAATTATTTTTTCTGTGTAAGGTACGTAATGAGATCACGTAGTACTTAAAAGAGGTAAATAATTTTAAACAAGTTGGACTTTTTAAACTAGTTCATGAGTAAAAGGGCTGAAATGTTTATGTTATAATTATGATGAAATAATTATGGTAAATTAAAGTTTATTGTCGTTAAGAAAAACAAATTACGCTTTGTGTGGATCTTTTACTTAGTAAAATAAATTTTAATTTTTAAGTTATATTAAAGCATAAGTTATAAATTAAACATTGTAGTTTTTTTTAAATAAATAAAAATATTTTGTTTAGTAAACTACATTGTGGGGACATAGATTATTTAAATAGCCAGACAGCAGGATGTTTGTTCTTTTATTGTTTAGAATCAGGATTTTAATAATTATGGGATACTACCACCTACATCTATTGAACAGGTGAAGAGGCTCATCCCTTGTTTCCTGTTTAGGATGCGGTTTCCGGTTTTCTCTTTTCCAATCTTTTCACTGTTTTCCTTATTTTTTTTTTTTCAATTGGAGTAGATAGACTAAACTATCGCCCGGTTCACACTCCACCCACATCTATTGAACAGGTGAAGAGGCTCATCCCTTGTTTCCTGTTTAGGATGCGGTTTCCGGTTTTCTCTTTTCCAATCTTTTCACTGTTTTCCTTATTTTTTATTTTTTTTTCAATTGGAGTAGATAGACTAAACTATCGCCCGGTTCACACTCCACCCACATCTATTGAACAGGTGAAGAGGCTCATCCCTTGTTTCCTGTTTAGGATGCGGTTTCCGGTTTTCTCTTTTCCAATCTTTTCACTGTTTTCCTTATTTTTTTTTTTTCAATTGGAGTAGATAGACTAAACTATCGCCCGGTTCACACTCCACCCACATCTATTGAACAGGTGAAGAGGCTCATCCCTTGTTTCCTGTTTAGGATGCAGTTTCCGGTTTTCTCTTTTCCAATCTTTTCACTGTTTTCCTTATTTTTTATTTTTTTTTCAATTGGAGTAGATAGACTAAACTATCGCCCGGTTCACACTCCACCCACATCTATTGAACAGGTGAAGAGGCTCATCCCTTGTTTCCTGTTTAGGATGCGGTTTCCGGTTTTCTCTTTTCCAATCTTTTCACTGTTTTCCTTATTTTTTTTTTTTCAATTGGAGTAGATAGACTAAACTATCGCCCGGTTCACACTCCACCCACATCTATTGAACAGGTGAAGAGGCTCATCCCTCGTTTCCTGTTTAGGATGTGGTTTCCGGCTTTCTCTTTTCCATTCTTTTTACCCTTACGTAGCCCCCTGCGCATCAGTGGCGTTACCGCCTTGCTCGGGGTGATATGATTAAAAAAAAAAATACTAAGTTATATTATAAATAAAAAAAAATTAAGTATTATATATTTTTCGAAGTCAGTCGATTACGCGACCTTGGTTTCAGCCTTTCGCTATCTTCATATGTTTTATGATAATCAAATATTGAGCGCTTTAGCTTTAAATTGGGAAAGAGTAAATTTAGTTTCGTCCATCCATACAATGGATCAGTCTGTCAGTTAAGTATCATATTTGATACATGGCTGGGTGATCATGTCTCTTTCGAGACAAGTCTGACTAGGCAAAAAATTTCCAGCTGACATTTTCTTCTGCGGTAGACTGGTTCCCAACCAAGGCTACAAAACCCAATCTGTCTTGCTATTCAATCCTTTTATTTAGATCAGTCAGATAAGTGTCATACATGATACACGCTTGGGCGATCATGTCTCTTTCGATACTTGACTTATAAGGCAGAAGATTTTCCCGCAATAGGTTGCCATTAATTTCTGATTAACTAGTTGACAACAAAGGATATAGAACCCAACCTCTCTTGCTATTCAACCCATACATGGAGGAAGAGACGAATTAATACCTTTTTGAAAGGTATTAGCGTGTAAGTGAATGCAACGAATCCAACTGGAATACAAACTCGGCTCTCTGATTTCTCACACTAAGCCGATATCCGTTGCATCATAATGCACATCCTGGTGTAAAAGATAACTGAGTGCCGAGTTCGAATAGCATTCAAGTTGGTTTCATTCATCAATGCGTAAGTAGCCTTGTGAAAGGTATGAATCAATTTTTCCCCAGTTATGGGTTAAATAATAGCGCGTGTATCTCGCTAAATCATTACATTTAATGATTTTTTAAGCACATAAACTAACAGCTGGAGTGCAGTTTGTAAAACATTCAGGTTTATAAACCTAGACTGCAAATGAGAATTGTTCCTAAGTAACTAGATATGTCACCCTTGTTCTTAGTGCAGCTACATCATTAAAACATGTCTCCAGACCCAGTCTAGATGCATAAATGAACACAGTTACATTGTGTGATAACACCTAGAGCACATTCCAGAGTTGTCATGTTCAAGCAACTGACAAACATAACTGTGGTACTGAACGAGATATTTACTGTAGCCAACCATAATTTCTTGAGATACCATACACAAATATTAACACCTCTATCAATTTGGATTAGATATCATGAGAGCTGTTATTACTATCTTCCGTCGCACTGCTTTCGTTTTCAATCGAAGACCTTGCAACATAGACAGAACTCTAGCGAACAAGATCAGATAGAGGTCACCTTTCGAAGAATATTTGCCATGCCAATCAACTGAAGTGATATTATTCTGATTTTCTTTAATTGTGATGGTGCGGACCACAATAACTCATTGATAGCGGAGACTATCAAGACCTGAATGTGCCATATACTGGCAGATTCATTCCAGAGACCCCTCAATTTCTTGACCATGTCAATATTTTTGACCTTTGAAACGATGGTCTCCAGAAACACCTAATCCAATAAGGAAGTTTTAATGAATCTTTCTAGACAATCGTAATGACTTGCTTTTTTGCCACAATAACAACATCTGTATGGGTATTAAAATCTTACAAAAACTCTTGATAGATTCCGGACACCTTCTATAGGGCGTGATAGAACCAGTTCTCAATCACTTCATTGTTAAAACTTCTTAAAAACATCAGTGTATAAGAGAGCATGATTATTATGTCATTTTTCATCATATTTCGATTTCTGCTATGGTCTCACTACCAACCAAGTCTGCGGGAAGATTTAGAGCAGGTCGTGACGTGTTGTTATGGCCCCATTTCATGTTTTTTCTATCTTCCCCATCATCCCTAGCGTTACATAGACAAAGTTCTCCTTAGTGTGTGGGCTGTACTTAATAAGACAATTTTTTGTATATCTCTTAAGCTGGGGTTTCCAGGGATTCTTTCAATGTGTTGTTTTGTTCCATTTTTTATAATTCCAAGCGCACCTACTATCACTGGCACAACTCTTGTTTTCAATTTCCACATTTTTTCTATTTCATTTTCCAGGTCTTTATATTTTGACAGTTTTTCGAATTCCTTGGTTGCTATGTTATAATCTGCTGGACAAGCCATATCAATTAATAGACAATGATATTATTATTATTATTATTATTATTATTATTATTATTATTATTATTTCGTCTGATTTCTGGTGGATGGATACAATAGACCAAACATGTGAGCAAAGACATAGGTTTGAAAAGGACGCAAATGAAGAGGAAACTTTATACTTTTTTCTTATTTTTATAATCGTAAATCCCCAGGCGAGTTATTATACTGCTACTGTTGTGCAGGAGGTTTACATAGGAAGGAATTTATAAGAAGAAGTGACAGAATACAGTGGGTGTCAGAAATCGGGTAGAAGAGGGATGAGAATACTGAAGAAATCAGATAAGAGCGTGAGAGAGAGGATGCAAGCTAGTGAGATAGGAGAATAATATTGGCTTTACATTTAAATTCTTGGAGATTGTAGCTATCAGGGAATATATATATTTTAATCATACAACGTGTGAAAGCACGTGCGATACCCTGTCCTCATCAGCCGCCAACCAGGGTGATAACACAGTTTCGGTAGCTCAAGGCGGTACTGCCACTCCTGACACTACCAAGCAGCTTTTGCCACCGGACAGGGTATTAAGAGAATTATATATATATATATATATATATATATATTTTTTTTTTTTTTATAAGCGTTTCACCCCGAGCAAGGCATGTCACTGCCACTACTGTGCAGGGGGCTACGTAGAGTGGAGAAAGGCTGGTTAAATATAGGAAATAACAGAGGGTGGGTGATAGGCGGGTGAGGATACCGAGAATGAGGGTTGGGTAGATGAGAGTGTTGTGAGAATAGTTGGGAATTAGTGTGATAGGAGGTGTCTATTGACCCTACATTTAAACACCTGGAGATTGTAACTGTCGGGAAAGCAGACTTGTGGAAGGGAGTTCCACAGGCGGGAAGCGCGAGAAAAGAAGCTGTTGGAGTAGAATTTACGGTTACATCTTATTTGTTTAACTGTAAAAGGGTGGGACCTAGTTGCTAATCTAGTATCTCGTGTAAATTCGTGCTTGGGCGGCACCAGTGATCTAAGCTCATCGGAGCTATATATATATATATATACTCCAGATCTAATAAGAGCAGAGACTACATTGGACGTTAATCTTCATTTTTAGGGTGCAGTTTGTGATTTGAAATAAAAAAAAATTAAAAAAAAAACGCGTTTAATTTCGGCCATTGATGTTAATACTCGTTTACCATAACCGACTTTTACGTAATCACACGGGAATGCTAGTTCCGCGTGTATTTTCTCCATGCTGAAAACTTCTTGCTTTCGACGAAATCCAAATTGATGCATATTGTGCCGCGGTCTGAAGACGATATATATAATTTTATAATCATATCGCCCCAAGCAAGGCATTTTACTGCCACTGTTTTGCAAGGGGTTACATAAGAGGAAAGTTATGAGAAAGAGTGACAGATTATAGTGGGTGTGAGGGAGTGGGTAAGAGAATGATGACAATACTGATGAGAGCAGAGTGGACAGAGAAAGGAGCATGAGAGAGAGCAAGGATGCATGTTAGTGAGATAGGAGATTACTATTGGCTTTACATTTAAATTCTTGGAATTTTTAGCGGTCGAGGAAGCAAATAAATGAAAGTGACTTCCACAGGCGGGAAGAGCGAGTAAAAAGCTGGTAAAGCAGAATGTGCGTTTATATCTTCTTGGTTTCACATTAAAAGGGTGAGATCTAGTTGCTACTCTTGTTGCTCAAGTAAATTCTTATGTAGAGGCACCAGTGAGCTTAGTTCGTTAGAGTAGAAGCCGTGAAAGTATTTGTAGAAGAGACACAGGGAAGCTACATTGCGCCGGTGACAAAGTGATGTATCCTAGCTGCTAAGTCGGGATCTATTACATTGCAGATCCTCCGATGAATTTTGTCAAGGACACGTAGGTAGATAGTAGGAGCACCAGACCAGATATGGTAGCAGTATTCAATACACGGGCGGATGGTAGATTTGTATATGTGCAGGATTGTTTCAGCCGGGAAAAATTTCCTGGCCCTGCAGAGATAAACGACCCTTCGCATCAGGAAATGAGAACTAAGTTTTCTGTCCCACAGGAAGGAAAGCTTGGAGAATCTAATACTCACGACAGGGATAAAGGGAAAGTGATATTAAGTAAATCAGCGCGAAACTTAATTGATGAGATTGAGTAAGTGAACTCGGAATGAAGTTTTGAAGTAAAACCAAGAAAAACTGTTAAGCGCGACACAATGTCTCAATGTTATTTCCCCGATGTAATAAGATCCAAAGTAGGCATATACACTGACGAGAACTACAAAACCTGCCGAAACTTACAAAGTAAAAAACGTTGCTGAGCTTGAAAAGGACCTCCAATCCGTGGCGGAATGGGGTAACAAATGGCACGTGAATTTTAATGCTGCTGAAATGAAACTGCTATCTAATAAATAGCAGCTTGATCACAGACAATCGCCCCCATCCCCCATTAGCATGAATCAGGTTCTTCTTCTTCTATGTGCCCTGTCCCTTCAGGACGTGGGCGATCATGGATCTCCACGTCTCTCTATCCCTTGTGGCTCTTAGTATGTTTGTCCCTGTTACTCCTGGCAACCCCCGTTCCGTCAACCACCTAATCAGGTCCTGCAAATATGTTACCCGCTGCCTTCCTCTGTCTCTCCTTCCTTCTATATGACCAGTCAGTATCAGGTTCTCCAGGCTCTCCTACCTCATTGCGTGTCCTAGGAACTTCAGTTGTCTCTTCCTGATGCTCAGTATCAATTTCCTTTTTGTTGTCATTCTTTCCAACACCTCATCGATATCCGTAGCATCCTTCTGTAGAACCACATTTCCGCTGCTTCCAGTTTTGTCCTAATTTTCGATGATATTGTCCAGCATTCATTGCCGTATTGACATCACGTAGCAGTCCAGCACTCTTTTCTTTGTTTCTATTGAGATTTTCCTGTGTGTTAGTATTTTGATCATCTTCTGAAACGCGTCCTTTGCCATGCCAATTCGCTTTCGGATCTCCGTGTCGCATTTTCCATCTCCTGTTAGAACACTTCCTATGTACTTAAATTTTTGTACTTGCTTGATTCTGGTATCCCCCACCTGTATTTGGCATTTTGGGTTGTACCTTTTGATGATGACCATGCACTCAGTTTTCTTAAAGTTTATTTGTAGTCCCTTCTTGTCACTCTCCACTGCTACTTTCTGTATGAGGTCTTGTAGTTTCCTTTCCGTGTCCGCAATCAGCACTGTACCATCTGCATAACTTATGTTGTTCAAGTTGTGGCCTCTAATAACAAATCCTGGCGTGTCATCTAGGGTCCTCAAAATATTTTCGCTGTACATGTTGAACAAATCCGGTGAAAAGACACATCCTTGACTTACGCCTCTTTCTATCTTTGTAAATCTACTGAGATCGTTACCTGTCCGTATGCAGACCGTTTGCAGCCAATAGAGATTCTTAATTACTCCTTATGTCTTTGTCGAAAATGTCGAGGCTGCCGAGTATCTCCATCAATTCCTTGTGTCGTATCTTGTCGAATGCCTTCTCATAGTCAATGAAGCATAGGTACAAGTCTTTCTTCATTTGTGTTGCCCTTTCGGAGAGCATCCTAATCATGAATATGGCGTTTCTTGTTCCAGTGTCTTTAACGAACCCGCACTGTTCCTGTCCTATCTCTGGCCTGATTCTGCTTCTCGCTCTAGCCATCAGGATTCTGACAATCAGTTTTGTGATGTGACTCATTAAGCTGATAGTTCTGTGTAGTTCGCACTCGTTTGCACCAGGTTTCTTCGGCATCGCTATAAATATCGACTTGCATAGGTCGGTTGGTATTATTCCGCTGCTATAAATTTCGTTTATTATGTCGGTAATCTTTTCTATGCCATATTCTTCTAAGGCTGTCAGCAGCTCTATCACTATGCCGTCTGGACCAGCTGTTTTGTTTCTGTTCATTTTGACCATTGCAGCTTCCACTTCGGATTTTAGTATTTTCGGTCCATCCATCTCCTTGTGTATTCTCGGTTGTTCTCGCTTGTCGCAAAAAGGTCCTTTATATATTCTTTTCAACGCTGGAGTATTTCCTCTTTCTCCAATATGATTGTTCCATCCTTGGATTTTATGCATTCTGTTGAGAAGCAGGTTTTTTCTCCTGTCGGTTCTCTTCTCTCTTTACGCATCTCTGCTTTGTTGGTCCTGCTCATTCTCTCTACTTCTGCGCATTTGTTGTTGAGCCATTCCTCTTTGGCTTGTCTGCATCTGTTCCTCATCTCCCTGTGAAGTTTCTTGTACTCTGCTCCATGTCTTGGCTTTATTTTTTGTCTCCTTTCATGTGGAGGATCTCTTCGGTCATCCACTCGTTTTTTCTCTTGCGTCTGATTTCCTTTGGGGCTATGTTGTTCGCTGAGGTCACCATCGCTTCTTTTAGTGACTCCCATTTTGAGTGCCCTTTTCCAATTTGTTTTTTCATATTTCTTTCTCACGCTGTTATTGTATTCTTTCTGCAGTGTGAGGTTGTTCTCTAGCGTATTGCAGGCTTGGTGATGTGCTGGGCTTCTTCAGTCTTCGGAGTTTCGCCCTTAGTTTGCAGATGACTGGGACGTGGTCACTTCCGCAGTGGGCACTTAGGTATGTTTTGCATTACACCACCGCGTTCCTGAATCTCTTGTTTATAGTTATATAGTCTATTTAGTTCTTCGTGTCGCCTCCTGGGCTTCTCCATGTCCATAAACATTGTGGGTGTTCTTGGAAACAGGTGTTAGTAATAACCTGGTCATTGGCTGAGCACCATTGGACCCATTTTTCTCCTCGTTCGTTGCGATCCCCTAGTCCAACGTTGCCGTTCTTGTCTCCTTCTCTATCTTTACCTACCTTGGCATTCAAGTCCCCCCTTATAATCCTAATTTCTTGGCTTTTGCACTGGGCCTTGGAACTGTCCAGTATTGAATAGAAAGGTTCTATTTCGTCCTCCGAACTTTCAGTTGTCGGCGCATAAACTACGATAATAGCTATACTGAAGGGCTTTCCCTACAGTTTAACCAAGAGGACTCTCTTTGAAAGTTGACAGTATCCAAGAACACATTTCTTCGCTTGTTTGTTTAGTATTAAACCGAACCCTTTTTTGTTTTTTGTTTTTTTACCTCCTGCATATATTATCCTGTGGGTGTCGCTACTGAAATTTCCTTTATTGCGCCATCTGGTTTCGCATATGCCTAGGATGTTGATCTTCAGTCTGTCCCTCTCCTGCTTGACATTCTGTTGTCCACAGTTGAGTGTCCTGACGTTCCATGTTCCGATAGTAATTTTGTCTTTGATGCGCACAGTCGCAGGGTAACGGTCCAGAGCTACCTGTTGCTCATGTCGCTATTCCCGGGCGAAGGACAAATTCTTGAGTAATATGTCCCCTTTACGAGTTGTTTCCTTGAGAAACAACCCCCTTCACGCTGTTGGCTTTAACACATTGTTTTTAAGTAACCATGATTGAGCGGGGGTAGATAGTGGAGTGGTATCCCGTTGCCTTCCCACGGTGGTTTATTGAGACACCACCTCTAGTGATCTGGCCGTTGACTCCTTGAGAGTTCTTCCGCCCTTTGTAGGTTTACACTTTTTTTTACCTACAGGGATACTAACGTTATATATATATATATATATATATATATATATATATATATATATATATAAAACAAAGAAAAACTCAAACCATAGATATCGAAACGACCTTTAAACAACCGAACAATTTAGTATTATTTAGTAGCAAGAATAAATGAATAGAATACAGCTACAGTAAAATAAATTAACAGAAACTCAATCTGAACTTACCACGTGCAGATAACATAACTGAAAAAGTTGTAATTTCTATAGAAATGTTGAATTTACATTTTTTTCCAGAATAATTTTTCGGCGTGTTTTCCTGCCAGTTAAATAAGCAGAGTGTGATGAAAGTGACCGAGAGAGAGAGAGAGAGGAGTGATAGAAGAAGGCGAGTTTTCTGAAAGCAAAACACTGCGCCTCCTCGGGTTAACTCTCACAACAAACATCAAGTGGAACGATTATATAGAAACCATAGCTAAATCTGTTATTGAAGAATTCGTTTCTCTCTGTAGGGCCACGAAATCTTCCTGCACATATATAAATCTACCATCTGCTCTTGCATTGAATACTGCTGCTATCTCTATTCGGGTGCCCCTGCTATCCACCTAGGGGTCCTTGACAAAATCCAACGGAGAATCTGTAATATGATCGATCCCGACTTGGCAGCTCGGATGCAGTTACTTTCTCAACGACGTAACGTGGCTTCCCTGTGTTTCTTTTACAAATACTTTCACGGCGTCTGCTACGATAAACTTTGCTCACTGGTGCCCCCTATGCATGAATTTACTCGAGTCACAAGTTTAGCAAGCCTTTTACTGTGAAACCAATAAAATGGAAACGCAAATTCTACTTTACCAGCTTCTTTTCTCGCACTTCCCACATGAAGAAGTGCCTTCCATTTACTTGCTGCTTCCCTGGCAGCTACAATCTTCAAGAATTTGAATGTAAATTTATTAGTCATCTTCTATCTCACTAACTTGCATCCTCTCTCTCATGCTCCTTTCTCCGTCTTCTCTACTCTCATCAGTATTCACATACTTCTCTTACTCACTTTCAGACAAAACTTATAACCTGTCACTCTTCCTCATAACCTTCCTCCCATGTAATCCCCTATAATGAAAGCTTTAAAACTAATCCATGGACCTGGAGCTCAGACACTTTGGATGTTGGCACCAAAGACTAAAAGGCAATAGTTGTTTCCAGTTAAAGCGAAACCGTAGACTGAAAGAAAAATAAATGGATGTAAGTCAAATTTTGATTTCCTGGTATCGATATCAAATAATTTTTTTCGTCGCAAACTGAATTTTGAAGGTTAAATAAATCCTCTGAGTAAATGGTATCATGGTTTAGACTAGGAACTACAATTATACCTACTTAGAGCCAAACCCGAAGCAAAAACTAAAATAAAAGGGCTGAAAAAATACAGATATACAGGAAGATAAACAGACACACACAAAAACATCTTGCCTTATATATATGTATATATATATATATATATATATATATTATCGATTTTCTGCATTATTGTAATAACTGCAACAATGAAACTCCTGAATATCGTTTCTTATGTCTTTGTCTATGAGTGTATCAAATTTGATTCAAATTGGACCACTCCTTCTATAACCGATTTTTTCGATTATCGATTTTCGATATTTATCGGGGGTTTCTCGACACAAAACCTAGCCAAGAACACTCGCTTATATTACAACTGTGTAAATTTTGAAGAAAATCGGTTCAGCCGTTTTGGAGTCTATAGGTAACGGACACACACACACACACAGAGACAAATTCCATTTATAAATAAGTTCATATATATATATATATATATATATATATATATGCATAAAGTAAATATAACAAAACTAGAAAACGAAATGACTAAAAAGAAATAATAATCGAATTACAACTAATAATTATTGCAAAACAAAAACGTATATATGCGTGTAAACGTAAATAAACTTGCATATATTGGTATACACTTATGTTTGTAGACGTGAGTATATGAGTGGGTGCGTGTGTATGTACGTACGTATGCATGTACAAGCATTCGATATTCAAACATTAAATTATGATGACACTTTTACCAACAATAAACAATCTGTCAACACATATCAAAATTCTGGAGAAAAAAAGATGGAAGGAGAAAAGGATATAAAGAAAAAAAGAAAAAATCGACGAAAAATTCCTTACGACTGCCAACACCTGCAAATACGCACACCAGCGAGCAAAGGAACAATTCATAACAGAACGAACGAGCAAAGGAACAACTCATAAGAGTGTAAATGGCAAAAGTTTGGAAATATTAAGAGAAATTTGGAAAGGCTCTTGAAGAGTGAAGGGAAATTTCATAAGTATTCAACTATCAGCAATTTTAGATTCATACATTCTTCCAAATCCCTACTATATATATATATATATATATATATATAGCTGTGAGTATACCTTAGATATATCCTTTGGTGAAATCCAAATCGTTGTTTTGATGGTTTTTGATGATAAAATCTGTCATATCATATTTTTGTGACCCGGTGGCAAACATTTGACCGAAGCTTAAGGCTTCTAGTTGCGGATCCGATAGATGGAATTTGGATAAATTATTAACTAAATCTTTTTCGCCGATCCTGGACAATTAGTTTATTTTAATTTTAATTTTTAATTTTTCGAAACTGCGATCCCTAATACATTCGAATCCTGCTGGATAGCACACATTTCATTACAAATTGTCGATTGCTTATAACCAAGTTTCGTTAAAATTCGTTAATTTCCATATATATATATATATATATATATATATATATATATATGAATAAAAAGACAAAAGAAAAATCTAATATTACCAGAGGCGTTTCGTTCTCAGAGAGACTTTGTTTGCGAGAATGATATTTTCATTACAGATACATGAAAATAATTTACGCACACACACACACACACACATACACACACACACACACACACACACGCAAGCACAAGAACACACACTCATATATATCATTTAGATAATTTTTTTATCATCATTGCTTGAAAAAATAATCTAAATAAATTCGGCTCGATAAAACAATTATATTTCTATCATGAAGAAACGCATCGCAAGAAAATCTTTCTACTTTGTCCTATATCTATCTATATATATATATATATATATATATATACATAACTATATAAGCTCTATAATACTCATTATTTTGAGCATTGTTTATAATAAAATAAATTCCAGAGTACTCATAATAAAAAAAAACCTTGAGTCCTCTTCACTTGAAATATATATATGTATATGAATTATTTTGAACATTATTTTTACCGATACTCGTATTTAAGTAGATATTCTGTTTTTAATTAAACAGTATTTTTATATTTATATCTATCGGCCTGATTATTTACGATAATTTTTTTACGATAATGTGTGCTATCCAGCAGGATTCGAACCTGCGAACCCTATTACATAGGGGAAGCATACCATTTGATCTGATACCGTCTTGACCACTCGACCATGGATAGCCTCTTGAGCAGACGAGGTTTTTATCATGCTTATATAACACAATTTTCGATTTTACCGCAAACAAGCATATCTGCTCTGAAATGTATCGTAATGTCAACAAATTTATCGTAAATAAATTGTCGTAAATAATCAGGCCGGTAGATATAAATATAAAATACTGTTTAATTAAAAACAAAATATCTACTTAAATCGGTAAAAATAATGTTCAAAATAATTCATTACAAATTGTCGGTTGCTTATATGCAAGTTTCGTTAAAATTCGTTAATTTCCGTAACATGTTTCCATATAAATATATATATATATATATATATATCAAAATCAAAAAACAGAAATACAAAAGATCTAATGGAAAATATGGATAATTCCTTCTGCAGAATGGATGATTCTATCTGAAGGAAAAATAACTATAACCTCCTTCCCTGACAAAGAAAACTTACTAAATAAACGGTTAGAACTCATTTCAAAAATCGGAGACGAAAACCAAATTTTTACTACTTTGACGTAAAATTCAAAATCTGAACACATTTCCGTGTAAAAAACATCAAAATCCAAAAATGCGATAACCAAACAACCCAAATGAAAAATAAAACAAAATAACAAATGAACCTGATTATTTCATTAACATTAAGTAA
>JBBBDQ010001405.1:480000-595000 GCA_037127315.1 Ascarosepion bandense | reverse complement strand
AACCTCCAGGAATTTAAAATGCAAACTCGCTTCCCATCCCTAACCCCTTTCCACATCATCCCGTTTATCTTCTTTTCCTTTCTCTCTAACTTCGCAAGTGTCTTCACTCCTGTATTCCCATCCTTCTCTTGTTCTTTCTCTTTCACCCCCTGTAACTGGTTCGTCTTTGTCTTCACTCTTTCTACATCACCCCGTGTATCTTGTTCTTTTCCTTTCTCTCTACCTTCGCAACTGTCTTCACTCCTGTATTCCCATCCTTCTCTTGTTCTTTCTCTTTCACCCCCTGTAAATGATTCGTCTTTGTCTTCATTCTTTCTACATCACCCCGTGTATCTTGTTCTTTTCCTTTCTCTCTACCTTCGCAACTGTCTTCACTCCTGTGTTCCCATCCTTCTCTTGTTCTTTCTCTTTCACCCCCTGTAACTGATTCGTCTTTGTCTTCACTCTTTCTACATCACCCCGTGTATCTTGTTCTTTTCCTTTCTCTCTACCTTCGCAACTGTCTTCACTCCTGTGTTCCCATCCTTCTCTTGTTCTTTCTCTTTCACCCCCTGTAACTGGTTCGTCTTTCTCTTCACTCTTTCTACATCACCCCGTGTATCTTGTTCTTTTTCTTTCTCTCTACCTTCGCAACTGTCTTCACTCCTGTGTTCACATCCTTCTCTTGATCTTTCTCTTTCACCCCCTGTAACTGATTCGTCTTTGTCTTCACTCTTTCTACATCACCCCGTGTATCTTGTTCTTTTTCTTTCTCTCTACCTTCGCAAGTCTTCACTCCTGTATTCCCATCCTTCTCTTGCCCTTTCTCTTTCACCCCCTGTAACTGGTTCGTCTTTGTCTTCACTCTTTCTACATCACCCCGTGTATCTTGTTCTTTTCCTTTCTCTCTACCTTCGCAAGTCTTCACTCCTGTGTTCACATCCTTCTCTTGCCCTTTCTGTTTCACCCCCTGTAGCTGGTTTGTCTTTGTCTTCACTCTCCCCCTGTCTAAAACTTTAACTCTTTTATGTAGCCCCCTGACCATCAGTGGTAGTACCGCCTTTCTTGTGGTGAACTGAATTAAAAAACAACTAATCAGTCTTCTATTCAAGTTAATCATTTAACTGTCACGCATGTTACATGCTTGTGTAATCATGTCTTTTTCGATCATGACTGATGATTTTCCCGCACTAGGTTGCCATTTCTTTCTGCTGTAGACTGATTTCCAACCAAGGCTATCGAACCCAATTTGTTCTGCTATTCAAGTCAGTCAATTAAATGCTGTACGTGATACACGTGTGGGTGATCGTGGCTTTTCGATCTATATCTGACAAGGCAGAAGATTTTTATCCAGATCAGTCAGTTAAGTTACCTGCATGATACACATTTAGACGTTCATGTCACTCGATACATGACTGACTGGACAAAAGATTTTCCCTCAGTAGGTTGCCATTTTTTCTATTGGTTGCTAAGCAAAGCAACAGAACCGAATCTGTCCTGCTATAAAACCCTTAGCTAGAGAAAAAAAAACGATATATTAATACATTTTCCCAATTATTTCTGCGTAATTAAATGCAAATAATTCAAATAGTAATACAGGATTTAAACACTAGATTTCTTAAACTTAGAGAACAATGATGATTTTAAAAGTTGTCCTCTTCTGTGTCTCTTTATAAGTAGAAATCACTTAAGTGGAAAAAAAAGCCAAGCTCAGATGTCACTGCACAGGCGCCTCTTTCGCTGGCTAGGTTACGACCAGATAACTACCGTAGCAGAATCGTCTACCACTTCGACTTATCATCTGCAAACTAGCGATGATGCTGTGGCAGTCCCTGCGGTCAATGGAAAGACGTCGTCTGTCCGACCTTCAACGGATTCGGCACTAACGGATGCTTCATCTCTCAGCCACGACAACGAGATCTGGAGGGAGAAGGTAGCTTTTGTATGTGTAACGTCTTCATTATATGGCATATCGCAGCATCATTGACTGTTTCTTCCCCACTTATGGCATGAAAAACAGGAAATCGTGGAGAACGACAAACATAATAGCAACTGAAATATGAAAATGTTATAATTATCTGAAAATCCCTTCTTGTAACAGCAATATTCTTATATTCTCAAACGACGTCATAATTGATTGTTCTCGTGCTTTTAAAAATCAAAATTTAGAATCAGTCAGTCAGTAAAGAGGTATAACGGATACACGCTTGGGCGATCATGTCACACGGTAGGTTGCCATTATTTTTCCGGTAGACAGGTTTGCCACCAAGGTTACACAATTCAATCTGTTCTGCTATTGAACCCATAGATAGAAGGAGAAGCAATGGATCAGTAGCTTTCCTAAGGGTATTTGCGCGTAAATGAAGGCAACAAATTTAACTGGAATCCGAACTCGGCTTACGGAATTCTTGTTCCCAGCCGATATCAACACACATTTAGAATAACGATCTGATAATCTGGCGCAATCCGATCTTACAAATCTAAGTTTGTAAATATCAATCGTAACTTTAAAAGATTTATTTTAAAATGAGATAATATATATGGAAAGATGTATATATTAAAGCGATGCCAATGGTTCGTTTATCAAAGAGATTAAACCGGCAGAATTTAAGCCAAGAAAAAAAACAAAAAAAAAAAACAAGAAGAATGAACTTTAAAAATAGAGAGAAAATAAGAGAGAAAGCGAATGAATCAAGAAAGAAGAAATACGAAAGAAAAATAGAAAGAATAAAATGAAAAAAAATTATAACGGGTAGCAAAAATGATCAAGTGAGAGAAGGATTCAAGAAAAAAGCGTGTTTCGAAGGGAGAAAATAATCTGTGTTTTACAAAAGAACACTAAAAAATGAGAATCTACAAAGAAAAAATAAATTAAAAAAATATGTTTTATTTCTTACGGCTTATCAACCGTCTGTGGGTTATTTAAAGCAAAAATATATTCTGGAATATGAAATAGTTTCTTCATGCGAATTTAAATTTCTAAAGCCTAAAATGTTTTTCTATAAAAGACCTGTAGCTTGTGATGACGTCATACTTTCAGAAAATAGGACAAATAGTTGATTTTTTAAGAGCCGTTTAGATAAGAGACAATGAGAAAAGCATGGGCTGCCCAGTGAGGATCGAACTCACTACTAGCAGGTCAGGTAAAGAGCGAGACAAGCTTGCTAATCATTCCACCACATCCAGACAGTAAACCTGACAGTAAAACGTATGAGGCAGAATTGAATAAAATATGCAAAAAAAAAAAAAAAAAAAAGATATCGGCTCGGAAAGAGAAATTGGTAAGCCGAGTTCGAATTCCATTTGAATACCCTGCATTCACTGAAGCACTGGTACCCTCAGGAAAGATATTAATCCGTCTCTTCCCTCCAGTTATGGGTTAAATAACAAGGGTAGGACTTGGGGACCCTACCTTTAAAAACAAATCCCAATGAACCTTGAAACTCGAAAAAGAAAAAAGTATTACTAGACACAAAACTTATAAAAAAAAAAAAACGACAATAAATTGTTGAAAGAAAAAGGTATTACCAGCAATAAATAAATAAAATTTAGTTGGCAATAAATGACCCGCCGAGGTTAATATGCCATAAAACAAAAACAACCAACCAGAATAGGAGGTAAGTTATGAGAAAGAGTGACAGGTTACAGCAGATGTCTGGAAAAGGATAAAAGAAGGATGAGAATACTGATGAGAGTGGACGAAGAAAGGAGCATGAGAGAGAGAGGAGATGTAGGTGAGTAAGATAAGAGTTGACTATTGACTTTACACTTGAATTCTTGAAGATTGTAGCTGTCGGGAAAGCAACTCAACGGAAGTGAATTCCACAGGCGGAAAGTGCGAGAGAAAAAGGTGGTGGCATACAATTTGTGTTACAGTTTATTGGTTTCACAGTAAAAGGCTGGGACCTAGTTGGTAATCTTGTGGCTCGAGCAAATTCATGTATATGTGGGGGTGGGGGTTACCAGTGAGCTAAGTTCATCTAAGCAGAAGCCATGAAAGTATTTGTAGAAGAGACACAGGGAAGCCAAATTGTGCCGGTGAGAAAGTGACTGTGTCTGAGCTGCATCGATCACATTCCGGATTCTCCGTTGGATTTTGTCTTGATGGATAGCAGGGGCACCCGACTAGATATGGCAGCAGTATTCAATGCAATGGCGGATGGTAGATTTGTATTGCATTAAAAAAGAAGAAATATTAGCAACAAGGAAGAGTAAAAGAACAAGAAAAATTATTTTCAGAAATTCAAAGAACTACAAAGTAAGGAAAATCGGTACATAAGGGAAAGAATTGGAAAGCCTAAAAGATTTCGAAGCTTCACTACTGAAATTTGTGTAATTTCACTTTTGACTTGTCGACTTCTTTCAATGTGATCACCGAAATTTGATTATGTCTACTTCCACAAAACGTAAAAATCCCAGAGAACATGTGCAGAATCCAATGAAGAATTAAATAGAACAAGATACAGACCTTAACGACACGGCTTTTGTCGGTTGGTCAGGTCGAATAACCTCATTAGACCACCAGATTTGTCGATCGATCTTACTGATTATCTATCAGTCGGTGCGCACATATTGATACAAATGTTTTATCAGATTTATCCCTAGCCCTTTTAACTCTCTCTCTCTCTTTATCTATCTATCTATCTATCTATCTATCTATCTATCTATCTATATATATATATATATATATATATGCTGGCTTGTTTATATGTACGTGTTCTTTTCTGGGCGTTGAGGTGCAGTAGACATCGACTTAGATCGACAAATCTAGTTGCTGAGTTTGAATTACACTTTAATTCCTTGCATTCACTTACGCAAAAATACACTTAGAAAAGGTATTAATCCGTCTTTTCCATCCAATTATGGATTAAATAATAAGACAGATTGGGTATTATAGCCTTGGCTGCCAACCAGTCTACCGCAGAAAGTAATAGCAACCTACTGCAGGATAATCCTCTGCCCAGTCAGTCATGTCTCTTTCGAGACATGATTGCTCAAAGCGTGTTTGACTGACTGGGCAGAAGATTATCCCGCAGTATGTTGCCATTGCTTTCTGCGGTAGGCTGGTTGCCAGCCAAGGCTATAGAACTCAATCAGCTCTATTATTTATCAGTTATCTGGAGGGAAGAGATAAATTCATGCCTTTCCCAAAGGTATTTGTGCGCAAGTAAATGCAAGGAATTCAACTGAAATTCGAACTCGGCACCGGAAATGTGGTTCTACAGAAGGATGCTGAGGATATCATGGACCAAGCATGTAAACAATGATGAGGTGTTGAAAAGAATGGGAACGAAAAGAAAATTAATATTGAGCATAAGGAAGAGACAACTGAAGTTCCTGGGACATGCAATGAGGAAGGAGGGCTTCGAGAACCTGATACTGAGAGACCAGATAGAAGGAAAAAGAGACAGAGGAAGGCAGCGCATAACATATTTGAAGGGCCTGAGCAGGGGGATGACAGAACGGGGGCTGCGAGATGTTACAGAAGAAAGCGTGCTAAGAGCTACTAGGGATAGAGAGACGTGGAAAGCCATGATCGCCTACGTCCTGAAAGAACAGGGCACATAGAAGAAGAAGAAGAAGAAGAAGAAGAAGAAGAAGAAGAAGAAGTTGGTATTAAAATTGATTATTTTTGATAATTGACTTTAAATAAAAATAACTATACCTCAATGGAAAGTGCAAAGATGCATCCTGCTTCATAAAGTTTAAATCTGTGCACAGGTCCTGCAGAACAGAACGAGTGCAATAACAAAAGCACAAAAGAAAACTAAATTGTGTGAGCATTCGTTTCTGAAACTAAAAAAAAACTTCTAAAACCAGGATCTGTCTTGCGGAAATAAGATGTGTTGCGTACAACCAATTGATTCCACCTGGTAATTTGGGAAGTGAATTATAAATTTCGTTATCTCCTATACTAAATTTGTTAGAACTGATCCATTTACGTTTACTAATTAAAGATCCATAATATTTATGTATTCCGGATAACTGCCATCACTGATAACATTCCAGGATGTGCCGAAAATAAAAAAAAATATATGAAAATTATAATAATAATAATGGTATTCCATGACTTAAATATATACAAAAAAATATACTTGTAAGTAAATTCACACACTACGAGGAGGTATAGTTACGTAAAAGTATGTGTGATCTTACAAAAATAATCAGTGGAAAGTGTCATGAAATTATTTCTGAGCATAGATCTCGAGTGGGGACCTGGAAAGAAATGTGTATAGAACAGAAAGAAAGAAAGAAAGAAAGAAAGAAAGAAAGAAGAAGAAGAAGAAGAAGAAGAAGAAGAAGAAGGAATGGGGGCAAGGAAAAGAAAAAGAAGAAAAAGGAGGAGGAGCAGTTAGAGAAGAAGAAGAAGAAGAAGAAGAAGATGATGATGGTGGAGAAGACGAAAAAGAAGAAGAATGGGCAAAGAAGAAGAAGAAGAAGAAGAAGAAGAAGAAGAAGAAGAAGAAGCAGATGATGATGATGATGATGATGATGATAGCGGAGAAGAAGAAAAAGAAGAAGAAGGAGGATGAGGAGGAAGAAGAAAAAAAGAAGAAGAAGAAGAAGAAGACGATGACGGCAGAGAAGAAGAAAACCAGAAGAAAAAGATAAATGAGGACAAAGAAGAGAAAACGAAAAAGAAGGAGGAGGTGGAGGAGCAAGAGAAGAAGAAGAAGAAGAAGAAGAAGAAGATGATGATGATGGCAGAGAAGAAGAAAAAAGAAGAAAAAGAAAAATGAGGACAAAGAAAAGTATAAAAAGAAAGAGAAGTAAGATAAGATGAAGAAGAAGAAAGAAAAAGATGATGATGATGGCTGAGAAAAAGAAAAAGAAGAAGAAGAAGAAGAAGAAGAAACAATAGCTGACCCAGCTTACGTGTGCTCTGAATAGACCAATACAGAACAGATACAAAGGCATCCCAAGCTGGGTATTGGCTTTTCAGTTCTTCGAAGGCGGGGAGGCTTTGAAGCACTGAGTACTGTAAACAAATTCCAGAAGTTCGAAATTACTTCTGGCTAAAATAGCTCACAAAAAGTTGATAAACCGTAAAAACCAGTCAAATCAACCTATTACCTCATCTATAAATCTTTACAAAGCATTCAGGAGTGGTGCTTACACTGCTTCCATTCCTGTTCTACTTTCGGATTCGGAAAGTTTATCTTTAATTCTATTTATTGGAATTTTTATTAGAGGATCTCACAGATAGTTCTTTTTTTTATCCTTCCACCCAGAGCAAGGTGATAATGTCAGGAAGACGCAAGTGGGAAGGTCTGGGAGCGTTAGAGAATGACAAGATTTTAGAAGGAATCGGAAATCCAACTCTAAACAGGAAACAAGAGACAAACCTTTACTCGTGTCCAAATAACAGGGTAGATAGATAGATAGATAGATAGATAGATAGATAGATAGATAGATAGATAGATAGATAGATAGATAGATAGATAGGGAAAAATATAGATAGATGGACAAAGAAGGATTGAGATAGATAGATAGATAGATAGATAGATAGATAGATAGATAGATAGATAGATAGATAGATAGATAGATAGATAGATAGATAGATAGATAGATAGATAGATAGATAGATAGATAGATAGATAGATAGATAGATAGATAGATAGATAGATAGATAGGAAAAATTAAGATAGATAGATAGATAGATAGATAGATAGGGAAAAATTAAAATAGATAGATGGACAAAGAAGGAAAAATTAAAAGATAGATAGATAGGATAGAATAGGATTAGATAGATAGATAGATAGATAGATAGATAGATAGATAGAAAAATTAAGATAGATAGATAGATAGATAGATAGATAGATAGATAGATAGATAGATAGATAGATAGATAGATAAAAAATTAAAAAAGATCTATATATTTAATTCATATTTATCTTATGTTGCATTTCTTTATCCTGTATTCGGATCCATCTTTCTTTAACACCTATTCATATATTTCTATCTCATTCTATCTTTCTTTCCTGTATCACGTGTGTATATATCTTTCCTCGTCTATCAATCAATTTAGGCTTGTTTGCATATGCAGTACGGGAGAAAAAGACCTTTAATACTCAAATACTCCCTTGCACATTTCGGAATCACTCACTCGAATATAATATTTAATATTCAAGTAAAAGAAGTACTTACAAATTCTGCCGCATTTTACCGAGCTGCGAATATGCAACCAACCTGTCGTTAAAACCCCCCGCCAACTCCCAGATATTCTAAATTTGGTGACAGTTCTATAAGCACACTGTAAGTATTCTTACCAGACATAGGTATAAAGCGGTAGACTAATTCCTATTTCATAAATATTAATGAAAATCCCCAGCCTACTTCCTTCTCCTGGTTACTGTATTTGTTTCTTTGTAAATATCATACTCGACGATCGATCGGTTTACGCCTCCACATGACTTTCGATCGATTTTTATCCTGTGTCTTTTTTTAAGTCTTTCAAAACTAATCATATCAGAATTCTGGTTGTACTGTCGTTAGTCAAATAGAACGGGCTGTACACTCTGCCATTACATCAGTTAAATAATAGATCAGTCCGTTTTGGATTTTAACGCAAGATATATTTCAGAGATGTTGTTTGGTTCACGAGAGAAGGGAGGGTGAAAAAGAAAGTTTTTCAGAACTAATCAAACCTCGCTACCGAGCTTGAAAATGACCCCAAATCCGTCGTGGACTGGGGTAAGAAAATGTAGCTGTTATCTAATAACCGCCACAGACAATCGTTCTTCCCACCCATTAATATGGATCAGGCTTCTTTCCCTGAAAGTAAAACACTGCGTCTCCTCGGATTAACTCTCACATCAGACCTCAAGTGGAATAACTATATAGAATCCATACCTAAATCCGCTGCTAAGAAAGTCGGTTCTCTTTGTAGGGCCAGGAAGTTTTTCCCGTCCGAAACAATCCTGCACATATACAAGTCTATCATCCGCCCGTACATTGAGTATTGCTGCCATATCTGGTCGGGTGCTCATGCTATCCACTTAAGTGTCTTCAACTGAATCCAACGGAGAATCTGTAATGTGATCTATCCCTACTTGGCAGCTAGGATACAGTCACTTTCTCACCGACACAGTGTGGCTTCCCTGTGTCTCTTCTACAAATACTTTCACCGCTTCTGCTCCGATGAACTTAGCTCACTGGTACCCCCTATATACGAATTTCCTTGAGCCACAATATTAGCAACTAGGTTCCACCCTTTTACTGTGAAACCAATAAATTGTAAACGCAAATTCTGCTCCAGCAGCTTCTTTTCTCGTACTTTCCGCCTGTGGAATTCCCTTCCACATACTTGCTTTCCTGACAGTTACAATTTTCAAGAATTTAAATGTAAAGTCAATAGTCATCTCTTGTCTCACTAACTTACATCCTATCTCTCATGCTATTTTCCTCGTCCACTCCACTCTCATCAGTATTCTCTTCCTTCTCCTACTCTCTTTCTGACACCCCCTGCAATTCCTTCTCATAACATTCCTCCTATGTAACCCCCTGCACAACAGTGGCAATAAAATGCCTTGGTTGGGGCGACACGAAAAATATATCAGATTTCTGGTTGCACCGTCCTTAGTTAATTAGAATGGGCTGTACGCCTTGCCATTGCATCAGTTAAATAATAAACCATTCCGTTTTGGATTGTAAAGCAAGATAGGAAGGAAATATTTCAGAGACGTTTTTTGATTTCTTGGAGGAAGTGAGGATGAAAAAAAAAAAGTAAAAAACAAATAACTTGTCATGTGCTTAATATATATATATATCTTATATATTTTAGATTTCATATTTACATTTTCTATTATAATAATGATAGCTTTTCCATTCAATAATTAGCTTTTGCATAACCTCCCGCCATGGCTTTCGATAAATAACAAATTCTTCCATATTGATTGCTAGAAAGGACACACGATATTTTTTTAATCATTTCACCCCCAAGAAAAACGGTACCGCCACTGATGTGCAGGGGGGTTACATAAGATCGTTAAAGTTTTAGGTAGGAGTAGAGTGAAGGCTAAGACGAACCATCTGCAGAGGGTGAAACTGAAAGAGCAAGAGATGGATATGAACGCAGGAATGAAGACAGTTGCGAAGGTGGAGAGAAAGGAAAGGAACAAAATACACAGAGAAAGAACAATAGAAGGATGTGAACACAGGAGTGAAGAAATTTGCGATGGTAGAGAGAAAGGAAAAGAACAAGATACACGGGGTGATGTAGAAAGAGTGAAGACAAAGACGAACCAGCTACAGGGGGTGAAAGAGAAAGAACAAGAGAAGGATATGAACACAGGAGTGAAGACGGTTGCGAAGGTAGAGAGAAAGGAAAAGAACATGATACACGGGGTGAGGTAGAAAGGGCAGGAGATACATAAAAGAGTTGAAGTATTAGGCAAGAAGAGAGTAAAGACAAAGACGAATCAGTTACAGGGGGTGAAAGAGAAAGAACAAGAGAAGGATGGGAATACAGGAGTGAAGACACTTGCGAAGGTAGAGAGAAAGGAAAAGAACAAGATACACTGGGTGATGTAGAAAGAGTGAAGACAAAGACGAATCAGTTACAGGGGGAGAAAGAGAAAGAACAAGAGAAGGATGGGAATACAGGAGTGAAGACACTTGCGAAGGTAGAGAGAAAGGGAAAGAACAAGATACACTGGGTGATGTAGAAAGAGAGAAGACAAAGACGAACCAGTTACAAGGGGTGAAAGAGAAAGAACAAGAGAAGGATGGGAATACAGGAGTGAAGACACTTGCGAAGTTAGAGAGAAAGGAAAAGAACAAGATACACGGGGTGATGTAGAAAGAGTGAAGACAAAGACGAATCAGTTACAGGGGGTGAAAGAGAAAGAACAAGAGAAGGATGTGAACACAGGAGTGAAGACAGTTGCGAAGGTGGAGAGAAAGGAAAGGAACAAAATACACGGGGTGATGTAGAAAGGGCTGGAGCTAAATGGGTGGGAATTGCCATTGCATTTAAGTGAGGAAATGCTATCAGGAATACAAATACTAATACTACTACTAATAATAATAATACGAAGAAAAAGAAACAAAAAAGAAAGAAAGGAAGGAGCGAATGAACGAACGAACGAACGAACGATGGAAGTGATAACGTTTTCTCGCGTTGAACATCTGCTTTAAAAAAATACTGAAAAATGCGATAGCAGCTACTGAACAATTGGAATCCTACTATATTCAAAAATTGATTTTACGAAAATTATTTAATAAAATGTTGGTTGGTTGTTTTGTTTTTATCGCATATAAACCTCGGTGGGTCATTTATTGCTAACTAAATTTTTACTTTTTAATTGCTGGTAATACCTTTTTCTTTCAACAGTTTATTGTTGTTTTAATTAAGTTTTGTTTCTAGATCATACATTTTTCTTTTCGAGAATCAAGATTCATTGGGATTTGTTTTAAAAGGCAGGGTCCCCAAGTCCTACCCTATTATTTAACACACAACTGGAAGGAAGGGACGGATTAATACCTTTCCCAAGGGTACCAATGCTTAAGAGGTATTCAACTAGAATTCGAACTCGGCTCACCGATTTCTCTTTCCGAGGCGATATACACTGCACCACAACGCACATCCGTCACTATACGCATACAGCACCTGGTATTCCCATCTAAGTACTGACCAGGCTCAACGTTTCTTAACTTCGATGATAGCGCGAGAACCGGTGTATTCAACGTAATATGGCCGTAAGCCTAATAAAATGTAAGCGACGGGAAGACTGACTGCTCATTACATCAATAAACGGTTTTTTTTCTTATAAGGAAGCGGTTAATGTTACAATTAACATAAATACATTTCGTTGTGGTGGTATTTGAGCATTTCCCCGGTCTTTGGTCATCCTCAGGAGCAATACATAAATGTCATTTATTAGATGAAAGAATGAACTCTAACTTCTGTTTATTTGGTGTTTCCGTTAAAGAACGATTTTCTATCAAATAATCTCATTGGAGAAATGTAGAAAAGCTGTATTTCCCAGCGTTTCTAATAGAGATTTTGAAATTTTCATTTTTCTCATATCGCAAATATTTAAAGATACTTTTAATTACCAATCGGGCGCTCCTGCTGTTCATCTCCAGGTTCTCAACAGATTCCAAAAAAAGAACCTGTACGACACAAAGAATTGATGGAGATGCTAGGCAACCTCGACATTTTCGGCAAAGACATAAGAATAATCAAGAATCTCTACTGGCAGCAAACGGCCTGCATACGGACAGGTAACGACCTCAGTAGATACACAAAGATAGAAAAAGGCGTAAGACAAGGATGTGTCTTTTCACCGGATTTGTTCAACCTATACAGCGAGAATATTTTGAGGACCCTAGATGACACGCCAGGATTTGTTATTAGAGGCCACAACTTGAACAACATAAGATATGCGGACGATACAGTGCTGATTGCGGACACGGAAAGGAAACTACAAGACCTCATACAGAAAGTAGCAGTGGAGAGTGACAAGAAGGGACTACAAATAAACTTTAAGAAAACTGAGTGCATGGTCATCAGCAAAAGATACAACCCAAAATGCCAAATACAGGTGGGGTATAACAGAATCAAACAAGTCCAAGAATTTAAGTACCTAGGAAGTGTTCTAACAGGAGATGGAAAGTGCGACACGGAGATCCGAAGGCGAATTGGCATGGCAAAGGACGCGTTCCAGAAGATGAGCAAAATACTAACACACAGGAAAATCTCAATAGAAACGAAGAAAAGAGTGCTAGACTGCTACGTGATGTCAGTTCTTCAATACGGCTGTGAATGCTGGACAATATCATCGAAAATGAGGACAAAACTGAAGCGGCCGAAATGTGGTTCTGCAGAAGGATGCTACGGATATCGTGGACTGGGCATACAAGCAACGACGAGGTGTTAGAAAGAATGGCAACAAAAAGGAAATTGATGCTGGGCATCAGGAAGAGACAACTGAAGTTCCTGGGACATGCAATGAGAACCTGATACTGACTGGACAGATAGAAGGAATGAGAGACAGAGGAAGGCAGCGGATAACATATTTGCAGGGTCTGATCAGGTGGATGACGGAACAGGGGTTGCCAGGAGCAACAGGAGTAAACATACTAAGAGCCACAAGGGATAGGGAGACGTGGAGAGCCATGATCGCCTACGTATTGAAGGGACAGGACACATAGAAGAAGAAGAAGAATGTGATCAATCCAAACGTGGCAGCTCGACTCCAGGTACTTTCTCACCGGCGGGATGTGGATTCCCTTTCTCGCTTCTATAAATATTTTCATGGCTTTTGCTCCGACGATCTTAGCTCACTGATGCCTTCTCCGCATGATTTTACTCGAGCAACCAGACTGGCAACAAGGTTCCAAACTTTAAACACTAAAATCTACCAAATGCAACCGAAATATCATCTCCATCAGCTTCTTTTCTCGCACTTTTCTGCCTGTGGAACTCCCTTTCTTTTACTTGCTTACCTGACGGCTACAACCTCCAAGAATTTAAATGCAATGTCAATTCCCATCTCTTATCCACTTGCCCTTAGTCCTTCCTTCGTCGTTTCTACATCAAATGACGTATCTTGTTCTTTTCCTTTCTCCCTCTGCTTTCTCAACTGTCATCACACATCTATTTCCATCTTTCTGTTGCTCTTTCTCGGACACTCCGGTAACTGTTTCGGCTTTCTTTTCGCTCACCTCCTGTTCAAAATTTTAACTCTTATCTCTGCGCATCAGTGGTGGTACCGCTTTGCTTGGGGTGAATTGATTAAGAAAAGGTTTATTTTCTCCTTTAAATAATTCTTTGAAAATGGAGTCTCTTATTTTGTACAATGGGTGTGTATTATCGGCCATTTGTATAACAATATGCTGTTTACTAAGATATAATTTTACTGCACATTGGTTAAACAAATGTAAAGTTAATCTAATAGTGAGTGTTGTGGGGGTATGACCAACAAAAATATTTTCTTTTGAACACAATATCCACTGCTTAAATTAAAAATTATATGTGGAGTCTTACAAATACAAGTGTTCACTATATTAACGTTTTGTGGTGCATTGGATATCGGCTCGGAACGTGCAAATACCCTTGGGAAAGGTATTAATCCGTCTATTCCTTCCAGTTATGGGTTAAATAACAGGACAGATTGTGTTCTATAGCCTTGTTCGGCAACCAGTCTACCGCAGAAAGCAATGGCAACCTACTGCGGGATAATCTTCTGCCCAGTCAGTCATGTCTCTTTCGAGACATGATCGCCCAAGCGTGTATCATGTATGGCACTTAACTGACTGATTGTCATCCGCAGACAGATCTGTTTCGCTGTATCACAGCTCATGAGTACGGTTAACTCAGGATTGAAACACGACCGAATTGGCGGCAGTCGGCGATTCTACCTCTGGGCTATGGTCGTTTGGTGGAAGAAGGCAGACATTTTAGCGCATATATTATCATTATACGTGCCCAATAGCCAGAGTGCTCTAATTCATTTTTACTGAATGAGCGATGCGTACATGCCAGAGTAGCTACTGTTTTTCAAAGTCTACCATTCTTCCAGAGTGCTATTTCGTATATATATATATATATATATATAGTTTTCACCGTTTAATTTTCATTTCAACTTATCACACGATGAGAAGCGCACATAGCAGCTTCTTAACGCGAAAATTTTTATGTAATGATACCATGAATTTATAAACCATTGTAACAACCATTACAATACTATATATATATATATATATATATATATATATTACTTTAAACGTTATATCGAGTACACGGCAAGCAGGTTTTTTATTGCCATGTGCTCGATATAGGGTGGAGATAGATCGTTGATAGTTTTAGTGCAAAGAATTTATTACTTTAACAGAGCGGTCTCATGCTGTCTTTAAAGTTTTTGTGAGCGCACCGTCATTGATGTCTTCACTTATCAGGGTTTGATTTTGTTGTATATATAGAATCCCGACTGGAAGTCGACTCTCTAATTTCAAATTCCCAGGTGCCATTCATTATTCGATTCTCCTCTGCTATTTCTTAACGGTCACCGAACTAGATTTCGTCAATGTCGATGTTGATTAAATGCGGTGATCAGATGACAACCGATTTTTTCTACGTGATATGGCTGTAAGATTTGAATGTTGGGAATATATTCGTCCGAATATTATCAGTCTGTTAAGTGCCATACGTGATATACGCGTGAGCGATCATGTCTGAAAAGAGACTGCGAAGAAGATTATCCCGCTGTAGGTTGCCATCCAAGGCTATAGAATTCTATTTATCCTATAGCTGGAGGGAGACGAGACAGATTAATACCTTTCCGGAGTGTATTTGCTCGGAAGTGAATGAAAAGAATTCAACTGAAATTTGAACTCAGTTCTCCTATTTCTCGTTCGAGAGAATATTCACTGCACCACAGCGCTCATTCAAAACACTTTACATAAAAAATAACGAGAGAATAGAGGGAAGCTTCTAACGGATGGGCTTTAAAGTTAAGTTTCATTCAACACAGACTTTAAAGGAGACGAAGCTAGTTAGTGGGCTTTGTCTTCGAAGAGTAAGTTCAAACAAACTATCGACCAACTACAGAAATCTATTACTTACAATTCTCGTTCAGAAAGTTTTGAAATTATTTAAAAAGCGTACGGATTATTTCATCCTTGCCTCTTTTGGTCTTGTGATGCTCGCCTACCGGATGGAGAAATCGATTAGCAAACTTGAAATTCAAGCTAAATTCATTGCCTTTACTTACTCTCGTGAAAAGTATTAATCCGTCGCTTCTCCCTCCAACTATGGGTTAAATAGTAGGACTAGTTTTACAGCCTTCGTTAGCAACCAGTCTAACGCAGAAAGTAATGGCATCATTTTGCGGGAAAATCTTCTGCCCAGTCAGTCATGATCGCCAAAGCCTGTATCACGTATGGCACTTAACTGAGTCACTGACTTCTTCTGCCATGTCCCTTCTGGACGTAGACGATCATGTCTTTCTACGTCTCCCTATCTCTGATGACTCTTAGCACGCTTTTTCCTGTTACCCCACTCAAACCTTGATTTGCCATCGCTGTTTTCCCTGTCTCCTTCTCGTTCTATCTGACCTGTGAGCATCAGATTCTCCAAGCATTCCATCCTTATTGCATGTCCCAAGAACTTCAGGTGTCTATTCCTGATGCTCAGTATTGATTTATTTTATATCATTTCTAAAATCTCATCCTTGCTCACCAGCTCGCTTTATTCATGGTGATTATCAAAGCGTGTCTTACATGACGCACAAACTAAAACTATGCCCCCTCCCGTGAGGAGTTAATTCACTCTCAGTTGTAATTCATTGAATGAGGCACGCTTGCTAACAATTACACCCCATCGAGGTGCCCCTCGCCTTATTTATATACTAAATAAAACTTTTCTGAAATTGATTTTGGTTATTCGACAGCAAGGCTCTTAAAATTTTATATTTAAATAAAAAAATGACAAAGTGTAATGTCGTGAATGTGCGTCGTGGTGCTGTGAATATAGACACGGAACGACAAATCGGGGAGCCGAGTTCGAATTCCAGTTTAATTCCTTGCATTACGCGCAAATACCTTTGGAAAAGGTATTAATCCGTCTCTTCCTTCCAGTTATGGATTAAAAATATAACAGATTGGGTTCTATAGCCTTGGTTAGCAACCAGTCTACCGCAGAAAGCAATGACAATCTACTGCGAGATAATCTTATGGCACTTATCTGAGTGAATGTCCTGAAATGAGTAGATATTATTTATTATAGGTTCTCCTTTTGTTTCTTTTGGCCGTATTGTTCTCCGACTTTCATCAAGTGATTGAAAAATCGGGCAATTTTGAGAAGATTTCGAAACAGAACCGTTGTTTAATTTACAGCAGCAGACTTTTTTAAAGCTTTTAATTTCTCAACTTAAATACCTGTAGTCAGGTATTGAACTCACAACAATTTGGGCCAAGCCACTGAAACTAACCAATATCTATAACCACTGAGCCATGTGCAATTGATACATTCTTCAATGTATTAATTTTTTGATTTATAAACCGACAATCTCAGTAATTTTTAGCAGATTTCATATTGCAATCTTTAAAGCTAATAATTTTCACTTGAAATTCCTATTACTGGTTGCCATGTTATATTCATTTTTATGTTTAGTCTGCTTAGGATCTTTTGTGGGTTATCATATATGCTGATTCATTACGTTTACGTAGTTTCCAATGGTGTTTTCTATCAATTATTTCACCTTCATCCCATAGCCGACGGTAATCTCTTTTCTCGCTCCATAGCTACAGCAGTGGTGAACAAATAACTTAGGGAGTTGAGTTAAAGGGGGATAACTACCCAGCATTTGAAGTAGCATCACACACTGGATGAGAATTGTATACCCCAGTGATTTAAAAAAGGGGGGGTTCACTGCGAAATTCCTAGCACCGGAAGAAGGCCGGATCGTACAACAGTCGAAACGTTGTAAACATGGCAATAAAGATGAGAACAACAATCCGAATAATGTGAATTATGGGAATTCCGAAAAAAGTTTTGAAGAATTATATATAAATTTAAAACTGTAGGATAAAAAAAAAAATAGGAAACGTTTAAAATGTCTTTTGCAAGCATTTTCCGTGTTGAGTCGGAATCATATAAAGATTGGTATTTAAACAGAATGGTAAATTTCACAGTGTAGACTACCCAGCATTTGAAGTAGGATCACACACTGACTGAGAATTGTATACCCCAGTGATTTAAAAAAGGTGGGTGTTCACTGCGAAATTCCTAGCACCGGAAGAAGGCCGGATCGTACAACAGTCGAAACGTTGTAAACATGGCAATAAAGATGAGAACAACAATCCGAATAGTGTGAATTATGGGAATTCCGAAAAAAGTTTTGAAGAAATATATATAAATTTAAAACTGTAGGATAAAAAAAAATAGGAAACGTTTAAAATGTCTTTTGCAAGCATTTTCCATGTTGAGTCGGAATCATATATGGATTGGTATCAAACAGAATAGTAAATTTCACAGTGTAGACTAAATGTGGGACCAAGTTGAAACAATAAGGAGCGCTTATTGAGGATCCAACACACTACTCTGCTGAAATTTCTCTAGTTAGACAAGTATTTCAACGCACTGAGCAGTCTGAACTATTTTCTGTCGTCTGTTACTGTCCTCCGTATTGCTACCATATCTGATTTTATGCTACGGTTATATATTTACAGATTTTTCATAACATCCAATGCTATTGGTTCTAACCTGGCATCTCCATTTCGTTCCCTTTCCCTCTGTAACGTCGCTTCTCTATGCCGAATGGTGTGATTCCGTAATCGGTATTAGAAAAACATTCTGTTTGAAAATATAGACGAGAGTAAAAATTAAAGGCAAATCGTGGAAGCAACCGAAACAAAAAAATTGTCTGGAAGGGACTTGTGACAGATAGGAAATTAAGAATTAAAATCAACCTTTTTCCTCACTTTTACAAAACCCAAATAGAAAAAAAATTAACCATGTGCTTAATGAAAAAGTCAAAACCGGATTTCGCAAGTAGATGTTAAATTAGTTTTCTGACCAATGGGAGCAGTTGCAAGACTAAACAAGACTTCGCTAACCAGTGCGAAAAATCGTAATACTATAAAAGGCCAGCGTCAATCAGTCAGTCAGGAATAGAAGCAGCAGAAACGAAAAGCTAAAATATAACGGGAGAAATTTCAAGTGACCCGGACACTCATGCTCTTTCTCCTCATTTCTTGTGTGCTAATTAATTCTACTTCTTTTTCATCCAAAGACATTCCTACCGAACAAACGCTAATACATACATACGTACGTACGCATAAACCCTTTCCAACAAATTACTACTACGAACATTTTCTACAACTCTTGATACCTTTAACTTTCTCACTGAACATTAATTTCTACCAATTCTTGCTAATCTTTCCTTTTAATAAATTTCTATTAACATGAAAAAGATATATTTTTATTCTTACACTATTCCGCACAAATCCTCTCATTTCAATCTCCAATCTTCCACCTGCCAACAACCAACATAACGATGAAAACCTTCTGATAATTCTGATGATAAATCTGGATAAAACTTTTAAGCTGTAGGGAGTTGCGTTATGTCTGACACAGGCCCAAACCAATAAACATTAATCATCTCTCCATATAGCTTCAGACTTATACACTTAAAACGAACAAAGGTGATATTGTCCTGTCTAGGGTATTTGATTTTTATAGTACTGTTCGCCTAATACAAGCTCAAATACCCTTTAAAGTAAAGTGTGAATTAATTTTTTTTAATGAACTTAGCTCACTGGCACCCGCTACATATGAATATCCTCGAGCCACAAGGTTATCCCCTTAACTGTGAAACCAATAAATTGTAAATGCAAATTCGGCTTCTTTTCTCGAACTTCCCACCTGTGGAATTCTCTTGCGCATACTTGCTTTCCCGACATTTATAATCTCCAAGAATTTAAATGTAAAGTCAATAGTCAACTACTGTCTCACTAACTTACATCCTCTCTCTCTCTCATGGTTTTTTCTTCGTCCACCCCACTCTCATCAGTAATCTCTTCCCTCTCCTACTCTCTTCCTGACACCCCCTGCATCCTCTCACTCCTCATAACATTCCTCCTATGTAACCCCCTGCATAACAGTGGCAGTAAAATGCCTTGCTTGGGGCGACACGATTATAAAAAAATATATAAGCACAGATAAATATTGTTTCTCGACGAAGCTACCTGTGTCCGTGAATGTATCTTTTGCGGTCTCTCTTCCACACAGTACAGGTTCTGGGCAAAAATTGTAACTTCTTTTTTACGAATGGAATGCGAATTTAATAAGGAATGTATATTGCATGACGAGTTTTTGTCGCAGTTATCTGAAACGTTGGAACAAGAGAATATCGTTCCTCAGAGCGTTTAGAAATAAGGATATATTGTTATGATGCGTCTGGAAAAAAAGGGGTGCAGAAAAGAAAGTCCAGTTTGAATGTTGTCATAGCTAGAAAGAGAAAACAATACAGATGACGTGGCTATCACTCCAGACCAATTTACCCATGTCACATCCTGCATCATATGTAACATGCTGCTAAAGATATCGGATTCTAATATCAATGCTTCTAAAACTGAATTCATATTCTTCAAAATGTAAGGCTCAGATGAATCTATACAATCTGTTAAACATTTCAGAGACCTAGGAAAATAAATAAATACTACGGAAAAAGAATTGAGAATTACTATGGCTTAAAATTGAATAAAATGAAGGCAATCTTGAAATCTGATCAAACAAACAACTTCAGATATTTCATGCGACAATCAAGGCGGTTTTAATGTATGGTGCTAATGCATAGATATTTACTAAATTGTTAGTACATATGTCTGTCTATATACCAGTCTGTCTGTCTGTCTGTCTGTCTGTCTGTCTATCTATCTATCTATCTATCTATCTCATTTAGAAATGAAAAATAGTTCAAAATTTCTTCAATATAACTGTATTGAACACTTTTTAATACAACTGTGTACTGGTTTAGTTTAATTATCACCAAAACCTGTATATATATATAATCTCAGCACATTCCTATCCATTTCGGTCTTTGCATCTCTCTCTCTCTCTCTCTCTCTCTCTCTCTCTCTCTCTCTCTATTTTAATTTGTTCCTATCTATCTATCTATCTATCTATCTAACTATCTCAATTCATTTTATCACTCTCTCTCTCTATCTATGTATCTGTCTATCTGTCTATCTCAATCATTTTTATCTATCTATCTATCTATCTATCTATCTATCTATCTGTCTGTCTGTCTGTCTGTCTGTCTATTTTAATTTGTTTCTATCTATCTATCTATCTATCTATCTATCTATCTAACTATCTCAATCCTTTTTATATCTGTCTATCTATTTTAATTTGTTCCTATCTATCTATCTATCTATCTATCTATCTATCTAGCTAGCTAGCTAGCTAGCTATCTGTCTATCTCAATCCTACTTTATATCTATCTATCTATTTTAATTTGTTTCTATCTATCTATCTATCTATCTATCTATCTATCTATCTATCTATCTATCTATCTATCTACCTATCTATCTATCTCAGCCTGTTCATATCTATCTATCTATCTATCTATCTATCTATCTATCTATCTATCTATCTATCTATCTATCTGTCTGTCTGTCTATTTTAATTTGTTTCTATCTATCTATCTATCTATCTATCTATCTATCTATCTATCTATCTATCTAACTATCTCAATCCTTTTTATATCTGTCTATTTTAATTTGTTCCTATCTATCTATCTATCTAGCTGGCTAGCTAGCTAGCTAGCTATCTGTCTGTCTCAATCCTACTTTATATCTATCTGTCTGTCTATTTTAATTTGTTTCTATCTATCTATCTATCTATCTATCTATCTATCTATCTATCTATCTATCTCAGTCTCTGGTCGTATCTATCTATCTATCTATCTATCTATCTATCTATCTATCTATCTATCTATCTCAATCCTTTTTATATCTGTCTATCTATTTTAATTTGTTTCTATCTATCTATCTATCTATCTATCTATCTATCTATCTAGCTAGCTAGCTATCTGTCTATCTCAATCCTACTTTATATCTATCTATCTATTTTAATTTGTTTCTATCTATCTATCTATCTATCTATCTATCTATCTATCTATCTATCTATCTATCTATGCCTCTGTTCATATCTATCTATCTATCTATCTATCTATCTATCTATCTATCTATCTATCACATTCACTGACCATCCATGTTATGACAGAGAATGCTACGCTAATGACCTTCCGGCCTTGATTCAGGACCGTGATGCTTGGCGTGACAAACTCATGAATGTTCATCCTAGCTCTACCGAATAATAAAATAATTTAAAACACTGCATTTAAGGATGTAAAGAGAGCAAACAGAAAAGGCATGAAACGTATTATCCCGATCCATCATCAGTTATTGTTCAACTCGTCCTATCGACTGTTGGCAAGAGACGGAGAGGGTAAAAGGAGGGTATCATTCTGGCGTTCCATCCCCTAATTCAATGAATTCAAATCTGAATGCTTCAAATTAGGCGTATCTTCAACATCTGAAAGGAGCCACGGTCGCCATTAACATTCGAAAATAAGTCAAATATTTTTTTTTATACTTCAGACAAATATTTTTTTATTTAGCTTTTTAGATGGTTGAGTAAAAAGGATTAAATCGATGATGGGCCTGCTGTAAAATCGATATAACTTGCGAAACATTTTAGTTCGTAAGTTCTTTCATTAGGTTTCTCCCCCCCCCTCCATTAGTTGAGAAACAGAACGTTAGAGAGAGAGAGAGAGAGGGGGTGAGGGAGAGGGAGAGAGAGAGAAATAAAAAATGGCATATAAATAAAAAAATATTTCGACCTGACATTTAAAACTTTCGAAACGAGGGACCATACTATTAGATGTAAACATCATCCAACTAATTCGTATGAGTTACATCTATTTTTTATCACAAAAAGAGACCGCACAAACCCCCACAAACTACCGATTACTTAAATAAGAAAACTTTAACTCATTCATATATATATATATATATATATATATATATATATATATGCCGAGCCCCACACGATTCGCATATATGTTTGTGTGAGCTCCGGTAGGCGGATGCGCGTGCGTCTTAGCGCACGTCAATGGGTCTACAAATGGGTATATATCTGCGTCTGTCATGGCGGCAAATTTTTCTCCCACTTCCACAAAATACACCAATATTCGCAGCCCTATATATAGCCAATTTAAAAAAAAAAAATAATCAGTTTGTCTGACGATCGAAAAAGAGTGAAACCCAGAGCTATAGACACACACACACACACCTATCTATATGAATATGTCAATTCTATCACTGATATTGAGCGCTTTCAAATAAGTACCACGCATATATAATATATAATATATATATAACATATAGAACAAATTTCATATATATATTGATGTTTATAGTTATATACATACACTTTTCACAACACACACACAAACATATATATATATATATATTTATATTTGAGAAATTTCTAAAGATTAACAAAATAGAACTAACAACCGAAATATTTACTTTATTTGTTTGAAAATTACTCATAATCGATACACCTATTTGAGTAGATATTTCTTTTTTAATTAAACAGAATATTCATATATATATATATATTACCGGCCTGATTATTTACGATAACTTTTGTTACAAAAATGTGTATCATTCGGCAATATTCTGACCCTCAACATGATAGGGGAAGCCTCCAATTGATCTGGTGAGGCCTAGACCGCTCAGCCACAAATGATTCCACAGTCTAATTGAAAAGTTGAAAATTGTGTTTAAAAGGCTTGATTTAACTCCGATAAGACTGTGGAATTATTCGTGGTCGAGTGGTCCAAGACACACCAGGTCAATTAGTGTTTTTTTCCCTATGTTTTTAGGGTTTGCAACTTAGAATCCTGCCGAATGACACACATTTTTGTAACAAATTTTCTCGTTTATTATCAGGCCGATGGAAATATATATGTAAACATACTGTTTAATTAAAAATAGAATATCTAGTTAAATACGAGTATAGATTAAAAATAATGTTCAAACAAAAATTATATATATATATATATATATATATATATATGTGTGTGTGTGTGTGTGTGTGTGTGTGTGTGTGTGTGTGTGTGTGTGTTTAATATAGATGTAATCTAAAAGTCTTCTTCTAATATCGAGTCATGACTCTCTATCTCCGCCGGTTTGTTTTTGTTTATGTCTGGATGACTGTTAGTTTTCTTTCTTAACCCCCTGCATATTTTTTAACTTCATGTGTATAGATATCTTTTGGAACTCCTTCGTGTATGTGAATTTTTGTACTGTCTTTGCTAAAAAGCCGTATTTTCATCGCTAAAATAGCGATACAACATTTGTAAAATTCAAAATTTATTTGATAGATTTTGATTGTGTTTCATTGGATATCGACTCGGAACGAGAAATCGGCTGGCCGAGTTGGAATTCCAGCCGAATTCATTGCATTCACTTACGCACAAATACCCTTGGGAAAGGTATTAATCCGTCTATTCCTTCCAGTTATGGGTTAAATAACAGGATAGATTAGGTTCTATTACCAGTCTACCGCAGAAAGCAATGGCAACCTACTGCGGGATAATCACCTGCCCAGTCAGTCATGTCTTTTTCGAGAAATGATCGCCGAAGCGTGTATCACGTATGACACTTAACTGAGTGAATACAGTAGTTGGAAACATAACTAAAACTTCTACTGGGCATTAAGTGGGGGATTGATTTTCTATTGCTCTGAAGTAATAAACTGATCCCCCACTAATTATACTTCATATAATAATGTAATATAATCCATCTGTTCTCACTTCAGCTATGAGTCAAATAACAGGACAGATTGGATTCCATAGATTTGCCTGGCAACCAGTCTACATCAGAAAGCAATGCCAACCTACTGCGGGATAATCTTCTGCCCAGTCAGTCATGTCTCTTTCGAGACATGATCGCCCAAAGCGTGCATCACGTATGGCACTTAACTGACTGAGTGAATACAGTAGTTGGAAACATAACTAAAACTTCTACTGGGTATAAAGTGGGGGATCGGTTATCTATTGTTATGAAGTAATAAACTGATCCCTCACTAATTATACTTCATATAATAATGTAATATAATCCATCTGTTCTCACTTCAGCTATGAGTCAAATAACAGGACAGATTGGGTTCCATAGACTTGCCTGGCAACCAATCTACATCAGAAAGCAATGCCCAGTCAGTCATGTCTCTTTCGAGACATGATCACCCAAAGCGTGTATCACGTATGGCACTTAACTGACTGAATGCTATTTACATCGATCCCTCCACCTGGATCATTTTTAATATTAATAGAATTAATATTAATAGGATATGGTTTTACACCTATTTGAGTAGATAATCAGTTTTTAATTAAACAAAATATTTATACACATATATTTTTACCGGCCTTATTATTTACGAGAAGTTTTGTTACAAAAATGTATGTTATTCAGCAGGATTCGAAACCTCAACATGATAGGGAAAGATCCGGTACGGCTTAGACCGCTCGACCATAAATGATTCCAAAGTCTAACCGAATAATTGAAAATTGTATATAAAAGGCTTGGTTCAACTGCGATATGACTGTGGAATTATTCGTGTTTTTTATCTATATGCTCTTTTTTTTTTGGGGGGGGGGGGGATTTTATATATATATTAAGTGATTTGTTTGAACATTATTTTTGATCGATCAAATAAATCATTTTAAATTGTCGGTTGTTTATATATATATATATATATATATATATATATAGGGTGTGATAGAAAAATTGTCGTCAAAATTGCGCAAAAACAAAAATGACATACATTGACATCCGTCTCATTTCAACCGAAATATTTATCCAGTTTACACCATATCTTGAATTACTAATGAAATGTGTTCTAAAAACTTGTCATTGGATTTAAGCATGGTCTGCAGACGACTTTGAAATATTCTGAACTCTTCTGGACAATGTCTTGGTGAATTATGCCAAAGTTCCTGACTTTTTTTGGTGTTACAAAGTTGTTTCTTTGTCTCTAGATCAACTGCACCAAACACATAGTACCCAAAATAGTTGCAGTTTGGCGAGTGAAGTGGCCAGACGTAAACCTTCGCACAATCTATTCTGCACATATACAAATCTACCATCCGCCCGTGTATTGAATATTGCTGCCATATCTGGTCAGGTGCCCCTGCTGCTCTCCTTGGGCTTCTTGACAAAATACAAAGGAGGATCTGTAACGTGGTTGATACTGACTTGGCAGACCGGCTGCAGCCGCTCTCACACCGGCGTGATGTGGCTTCCCTGTGCTTCTTCTACAAGTACTTTCATGGCTTCTGCTCCGATGAGCTTAGATCACTGGTGCCGCCTAAGCACGAATTTACACGAGATACTAGATTAGCAACTAGGTCCCACCCTTTTACAGTTAAACAAATAAGATGTAACCATAAATTCTACTCCAACAGCTTCTTTTCTCGCGCTTCCCGCCTGTGGAACTCCCTTCCACAAGTCTGCTTTCCCGACAGTTACAATCTCCAGGTGTTTAAATGTAGGGTCAATAGACACCTCCTATCACACTAACTCCCAACTATTCTCACAACACTCTCATCTACCCAACCCTCATTCTCGGTATCCTTACCCGCCTATCACCCACCCTCTGTCATTTCCTATATTTAATCAGCCTTTCTCCACTCTACGTAGCCCCCTGCACAGTAGTGGCAGTGACATGCCTTGCTCGGGGTGAAACGCTTATAAAAAAAAAAATCTTCAGACTGACACTTAAATACTTTCAAATATTCATATTTGGGCTTACGGCGCGAATGCTACTCAGTAAAGCATGCCGCTTCCAAATTTCTGGCGAAGTGAATTGCATGATAGTGGTATTTATCTGATTTGACGGTGCCTAACTGACCCTACTACACAGTGCAGTCAATAAAATCAAAACAGACAATAGACGAAATGAAAAATATAAAATGGTGACATTGCAGCCTGTATACACGTGGAAAGATATTATCATATCCATATCCGTCTCTCAGTATCTAACACTGTCCATATCTATCTATCTATCTATCTATAATTCGGCAGGATTCGAACGCTCAAACTTTAGCATGATAGAAGAACCCTCCGATTGATCTACTGCGGCTTAGACCACTCAACCACAATCTATCTATCTATCTCAGCATCATTATACAAATAGTTATCTAAGACTGTTAATATTTTTCTCCGTCTATTGTAATCAGACTATTCCTTATCTATCAATCTATCTCAGTCTGTTCCAATTTTCTACATATCTAGGTAGCTGTTCCTATCATCGTATGTATGCAGGCTGTCTACTCGCTAATCAGACTTGGTCAAAACCGACTTTTTAAAAAGTAATTAGTTATTGTTGATAAAATAAATTACGACCTACACACGCACACACGTACACACATACTCTCTCTTTCTCTTTCTATATATATATATATATATATATCGCGTATCAAACATACTTTTACAAAGTGCCGCGTATTTTCAGGTTTTTCTGCTATATGTTTAGAAGGTTTTGAGAAAATAAACAAAAAATACAAAAATATCAGCCATTTTACTGGTCGTCATCTGGTATTTCGGCTGCAATCATCTTTCAACTCATGTGACGTAATTCGCGTTTGTCATTTCTGTAAATTATTTTCATGGTAATTCTTCTGATGAAATTTTCATGTATGGTACTTAGAAATGATATATTTAAACGCAATACTAGATTGGCGGCAAGGTCCCACCATTTTACCGGTGAAATGTCTAGACTTAACCGCAAGCACTTGGTTTTCAGTTGATTTTCATTTTCAAAAATGATTAATGAGAAACGCATTTCAAAGGCTTTACAAGTTTTAAGAAACGGAAAATTACTTTAAAAGCAAAAATAGTACCAAAATATGATTGCAATATTAGTTTTTCTCTTTGCTAGTAAATTTAGGATAATCTTCTCACTGACAGAGAGATTCAAGCAACATGGCGCTACAGAAGGATGATCAGAACTGTATGTACTTTAGTTTTTACTAAACTGGAAACCAAAAGGAGTTTTACAGTTAAAATCTAAATATTTCACGGTTATTAGAAATATCATAAATACATTCTACAAATTCACTTTATTATTTTTTTCTAGCGGCATATTGTAGACAAGAGAATTGCCGATTTTCAGGTTTCGATGGAGAAACAAAATATTAGAGAGGCGGCCATAAAAATTAGGGCACAAATTTTGGCACAAACTTTGCTGCAAGGACACCTATTAAAAACGTGATGTGCCGTAGCCGAAAGTTACAAGTAAGATGGGCCGAAATTAAATAGCCTGCTCTTTTTGTCGATTTAATAAGAAATCATATGACTTAAAGCACATCTTTGTTCCCACAGAGGAATCCAACCAGAGATAATGTATAATAATGTAGATAATACGTCACATTTACCAATTTGTTTCCAAAACAAATACAGATCTAGATAATCATTTGAGGATTCACAAATCAGTCAATTAAAGAAACTAGTCGTTCTCGAAATCGAGAAAAAAAAATCAGAATATTTATACAAACGGCCGTAGGCTTTATCTCACACTTAAGATTTAATTTTTTCTTTGCTAATAACTTCCTTTATGATGAGGAGGTTGATGACTAAATTCGCCGCAATTTCTTACAATTTCACCAAAATCTGTTTCAATAATTCAATCCTTATTGCCATTTGGTTTTGCAAGATTTAGTTATAGGTGAAACAAAATCAGAGGGGAAGAAAGTGCAGTGGATATCGACTAGGTACGAGAAAATTGTGAGACGAGTTCGAATTCCAGTTGAATTATTTGCATTCACATACGCGCAAATACCCTTGGGAAAGGTATTAATCCGTCGCTTCTCCCTCTAGCTATGGGTAAAATAGCAGGACAGATTGGTTGCTATACCTCTTGTTGGTAATCATTCTACAGTAGAAAAGTAATGGCAACCAACTTCGGGAAAATCTTCTGCCATGTCAGTGATGTCACTTTCTTGATATAATCACCCACACCAGTATCACGTATGGCACTTAACTGACTGATTTTAAAATATATTTATCATAGACCTTCATAATTTCGCTATTGAAGATTTCGTTGAGGTTTTCACATTTTCTCAGATGCTTGTCGAGGCTCATACTAGAGAAATATCTTTTACTGCAACGGCTGCAGAAGAACGTCTGCAAGCAAATAAAAGCTCCTACGATACAGAGAAGCCTTCTTCTTCAGCCTTCTTCTTCAGTTTTGTCCAAAGATTCTACGAATGATGTGTACTGTTCGATTTAGTATCTCCATGTTAACTTACTGCCCACTCTGTGTGTGTGTTTTTTTTTTAATCATCTCACCCCAAGCAAGGCATTCCACTGCCACTATTGCGCATGGGGTTACATAGGAGAAAGTGATGAGAAAGAGTGGTTAGACATAGGGAATGTTAGGAGGAAGGTGACAGATGAGTAAGGATAGCGAGGATGAGGGTTGAGCAGATGGGAAGAGTGTTTGATAGAATGGAAGCAGGTTAGTGTGTTAGGAGGTGTCTATTGACCTTACATTTAAACTCCTGGAGATTGTAGCCGTCGGGGAAGCAATTGTGCGTTTAGAGAGGAATGACTGGATTAGTTCAAACAAATGTCCAGTTATACCATAGCTCCGCAGTTTACATAGAAGGCCATCTCAAAAAGTCATGTTGTGCAAAACCTGTAGCCGTATTTCTACCATATCCAGACCAGACACTTGTGTACACTTTTGGTTTAAATAAAACAGATACGGCACCAAAAAAAAAAAAAAAAATAATTAATGAATATGTTCGAAGACGCCTGAATAAGTTACGAAAGAAAGTCTTTATAATAATAAAAAAATGATTAATTACAAAAGCAGAAAATACAATTGTCGAAATACAAGTTTACAACTGGAGAGAAGAGCTTTCAATCTTCAAATAAAAACAAGTTCTTTTTAAGTTCCATTAAAAATATCAGAGCTTTCAATTTTTAAAAATGATCAGGCTGTCAATTCTCCAGATAAAAAACACGTCTCTTCGTCCTTTATCACCTTTTGTAGAGGCATCCAAATAACAGAGCGACGTGGCGGCGGGCGATGGGTGGGAGTCGTTTGGTCTTTGTTGCCTGAAATCTCTCTCCAACTCTGATTTAAAAATTCTTTTTACAGCAGTGCGAACTTTTCGTTAAAAATAATCAGAACTTTCAATTCTCCAAATAACTTTTAAAACAATAAAGTTCATTGGGGGTTCTTATCGAAGGCGCATTATTCTACATTAACTTTTTTTTAACTTTAATTTAAAAAAAAAAACTCTTTACGTTAATCGGTGGCAGGCTTTTCTACGTTTCTTTACATCTTCAGCCACAAGTTCTGTGGTAGGCGACCAGCCTCTGAGTCGTGGCTCCTCAATTAAGAACACGTTTCCCTTGGTCGTTACCTTTCGACTGCAATTTCAAAAACTACCCAAACAACTCTCATTTTTCGCACTGAGTTAGGAGTTTTATAGCTGTACCCAATTCTCTCGGGTGATCTACTCGACTCAAAGTTTTGACTAATGAGATTATTTATCACCCACACGATTTACGGGGGCCCATGACTTGACGAATGAAATATCAACAGCTCACATGACGTAATGTCTTTCTGACTTTTTCCTTTCAATTACATCATCTGTTTTTCGATTTTAGTATCTGTTCCCAGAAATAATTTTTCGAGGATTTAACCCTACCTGACCTCATCAAGGAAATCCTGACATTTTGTTATGACTACGTCCATCTTTCAAACGTTCACTAGACCAAAACAATTCGCTTCGTACACGAAAAGAAGATACACTATATTTTTCTCTTTTTTCCCCAATTATCAGCCAATTTCTCTATTCCCCGGATTTTACAAGTACATAAATAGTATTAAAAATATCTTCTTTTTTTACGTAAGCTCCCATCGCGGATGACAATAAAGCACAACTACAATACCACTAATATCAATTTCTCTCACTCCGTTGTATTAAACCAAAAACAAAAATATACCGATGTGGAAACAGTGTTACAAATTTACGAAACTCAATGCAATTTGTAGACATATCAACCATTAAATGATGAACCATCAAAATACACCTATTTTAATATAACACAAATTTTAGTAGCAAAATACTCTGAGGCGCCCAATGCAGGGAACAACTCCAAACCTTGAAAATTACATTGTTAAAACATCTTTCATTACAGATGGCGGTATCTTAACGAGTGTATGAAATATATATATTCTTATTATTATTTATGTGCCGTGTTCTTTCAGGACGTAGGCAATCGTGAAATTCCACTAGCACCTATCCTTTGTCGCTTTTAACATTTTACCTCCTGTTATCTCTCCCAAATCCCCGCTAAACCATCCACTTACTCAAGATTATTAAGCATGTCTCGCGATGCTTTCCTTCAACGTCTCTTTCCCTCTGTCTGTCCTGTGAGTATCATATTCTCGATGCTCTCCTTCCTTATTACGTGTCCCAGAACCCTCAGCTGTTTTTTATTTTATGTTAAGTATAAGTTTCCATTTAGTTTGCATCTTCTCCAAATATTGTATGTTAAGATAAAAATTATGGATAAACATTCCTAAGTCTTTGATTCTCCACTTGTCTTGTTCATGTAATTTCAATCAACGCATTTTCTAGAATCACGTATTAACGTGTGCAAACCATGATTTGATTTGCTACGTCGTTATTTTTTGGAAAGATGAATATTTAAAATAGTCCACGGAGACGTGTTGTGTGTAATGTTTTTTTAAACGTATATTTAATATTCCTAGTCTGAAATCCCAAACCGTTTCTCATTCTCTTCCATCCCAATTTTTATTAATTCAGGTTTCCTCGGGTTCGTCAAACACACTGGAACAAGAAACGCGACATTCATGCTCAGAATGTTATCCGAAATAGCAATACAAATAGAGAAGGACGTTTACCTGAGTTTTATAGACTATACAATGTCGCTGGTTAATATATACGCCATAAAAGTTCTTAGAGATGCTCAGCAACCTCGACATATTCGGGAAAGACATGAGAGTAATCTATGTGCTATACTGGCAGCAAACCGCCTGCATATGGACAGGAAATTAATTCAGCAGATATAGATGTAGAAAAGGGTGTCATTAGAATGCGTCTTCTCACCGAATTATTTCAATGTGTACAGTGAAACAATTATGAGAAAGCTAGGAGTTCTACCAGGATTTGTCATTAGGGGTAACAATCTGAACAATATAAGAGATGCAAAGCGATACCGTAATGCATACATTGAAATAGACATTGAGTTCAAAATCAAAGTGCAACACATATTAGTCAATGGTATAAAGGTAAACTGCATTCGGCAGCAAGGCCTCTGCTTTAGAGGTTGGGAGGTGCATGGGACCACTTCTTAATTGCAGTTGTTCCCAGGCCCACCCTGACCAGGAGTGGTAGCACCTGTTAGGGTCCCAGCTGTGGGCAAATAGTTAACCACCAAACTGAAGTCAAAACACTATGAAAGTATAAAAATATATACTTTTATAGAAATATATAAATAAAAATATACTTTTACAGAAAAGTAAACATATTTGAAGGAAAAATATTACCAACAATACATTTTTGAATTAAAAAAAATCCCATAATACATTCTTGAAGAAAACAAAATTATTACCAGCAATACATTTTGAATACAAAACTAGCAGACATCTTCAGTTTTTTAAAATATAAAAATAAATAAAAATGTCATCAAAATCTGACTAAATCAACTTTCACACTATAACCGAAAAATACCTTAAACCCCCAATTTTGTAGCATTAAATAACCCACATAATTTGATATGCCGTTAAACAAAACGCAAAATTAACACATATATATATATATATATGCACTTGTTTATGTGTGTTAGTGTGTTTGCGTGTTTGTGTGTTTGTGATCGGAAATTACTTTGTTTTAAGTATTTATTTCATAAGTTTTAACATCACGCATAAAATTAAGACGTGTCGCCACTTTAGATAGCTGAGTCGTAGAAATCCTTACATCAGTGATTTCAGAAGCATCTAAACGTTTCCTTTTGGTTTCTATGTGAAGTGAAAAAATTAACATTGCTTTTTTTAAAAAAAATCACATAAAAATACTTAATAAAATCCTTATTTTCGCAATATCTATATTTCTGCTTTCCATGTTTATACGGTGTTGTCTGCTCCAGTAACCAGAAAAACTTTGCATCACAAAAAAAAATCTGCTTTTAATCAAAACTCTTTTATTTTCTTTCATTGAAAACATTTCCTCAAACCGATAACCACGTTTGATTTCCCCCGCGGCCACCGGTACAGTCTCTATGATTCGAAAAAAAAATATGTGAGGGTGTAAAAGTCACATTTGCCCTCGTTCTGACAAACAAATTAATTTGGTAGAGTTTTATCTGGATAGAAAAAAACATCATTACATGTCAAATATTCACAATGCTAAGCCTTTTTCTGGCACGCAATTGTAGACGCTTATCGTGAAGCTTACTACGGAATACGCTTTAGAGAGGCTAACAGTCGTCAAAAAGTTATTTTCTTTTCTTCTGTCTTATTTAGATTCATGCAGAGAATAATCATTTTAGCAAATATTTAATTCGTTCATAATTATAGAAAAACATTTTTTACTTGATTTTAAAATAATTTTATTATAATATTATCGTAAGTTGTTACTCATAAACAAGATGAAAAACTATGGGACATATGCTTTGTGAAATATCAGAGGATATTATCATTGTTATTATTATGTCATTTTTCATCATAATTCGATTTCTGCTATGGTTGCACTACATACCAAGTCTGCGGCAAGATCTGGGGTTTCCAGGGATTTGTTCAATGTGTTTTTGGTTCCATTTTTTATCATTCCAAGTGCACCCAATATCACTGGCACGACTCTTGTTTTCAATTTCCACATTTTTTCTATTTCAATTTCCAGGTCTATATTTTGACAGTTTTTCAAATTGCTTGGTTGCTATGTTATAATCCGCTGGACCAACCATATCAATTAATAAGCAAGTTTTTCTTTCTGGTTTTTTAAAAAGAATGTCCAGCCTATTGCTTCAATTTTTCTGTCTGTGTAGATGGTGTAATCCCATAGAATGGTGACATCTTCTATTTCTGTAACCGGTGCTGGGTGATGTTCATACCAGTGTTTGTTTACATATTTTCTAAAGTGTTTGCACATTGTCCGATACAAATATTGCCCCATTCTATCGTGACGAATTTTTTATATTCATTTGGGGCAAGTATAGAACATCCTAAGATTAGATAGCCTATTCTTTCCTTGTATTTGTCATATAACCTGCTTTTCGGATCCACATTATAAATTTATTATTATTATGTCATTTTTCATCATATTTCGATTTCTGCTTTGGTCTCACTACCAACCAAGTCTGCGGGGAGACCTAAGGCAGGTAGTGGCGTGTTGTTATGGCTCCATTTCATGTTTTTCTATCTTCCCTATCATCTCCAGCATTACATAGATAAAGTTTTCCTTAGTGTGTGGGCTGTACTTAATAAGAAAATTTTTTGTATGTCTCTTAAGCTGGGGTTTCCAGGGATTCTTTCAATGTGTTGTTTTGTTCCATTTTTTATCATTCCAAGTGCACCTCCTATCACTGGCACAACTCTTGTTTTCAATTTCCACATTTTTTCTATTTCAATTTCCAGGTCTTTATATTTTGACAGTTTTTCAAATTCCTTGATTGCTATGTTACAATCCGCTGGACAAGCCATATCAATTAATAGACAAGTTTTCTCTTTCTGGTTTTTAACAATAATGTCTGGCCTGTTTGCTTCAATTTTTCTGTCTGTGTAGATGGTGTAATCCCATAGAATGGTTACATCTTCTATTTCTGTAACCGGTGCTGGGTGATGTTCATACCAGTGTTTGCCTACAGCTTTTCCATAATGTTTGCATATTGCCCAATGTAAATATTGCCCAACTCTATCGTGGCGATTTTTATATTCATTTGGGGCAAGCACAGAACAGCCTGAGATTAGGTGGTCTATTGTTTCTTGGTGTTTATCACAAAACCTGCATTTTGGATCCATATTATTATGCATAATATTTGCCTGAAAGTTTCTCGTGAAAAGACTTTGGTCTTGTGCTGCAAGAATAAAGCCTCCAGTTTCGGACTTTGATCCAGATGCACGTAACCATCGATGAGTATTAACTTTGTCAACATTGGATTTATTGGCACGTACTGGATATTGGCCATGCAGAGGTTTGTCTTGCCAGCGCTGTTTCATATTATTATTGTTGTTGTTGTTATTATTATTATTATTGTCATTGTCCTGCTGCATCAAAGCGCACTTTTGGTTGATCAGATTCGGGTACTTTTGCTTCAACTTTTCGTAGACCCGCTCAAGTTGCTGACAGTAAAGTTCGGCACTGATGGCACGACCATTGGGAACCAACTCAAAATGCACGATTCCTTCAAAATTCCACCAAACGCACAACATGACTTTCTTGCCGAATCGATCTTGTTTTGGAACCGACGGTGTCTCTTGTCCTTTCTGAACCCATTGCTTGTCTCGATTGTGCTGGACCAGATAGACCCATTTCGCAAGTGTTTACGAACTTTTGGGACAACCTAATAACTCAACCTTCAAAAAGAATGCACTAACAGCTTGAAAAACAAATACGAAGAACAAACTGGGAAAGAAAACTGGAAATGGGACTCACTAAAGGAAGCGATACTAACATCAGCAAACAGCATTTCCCCAAAATAAATCAGACGCAAAAGAAAATTACGAGTAGATGACTGAAGAAGTTCTCGCTATGATGCAAAGGAGTCATAAAATGATGTCAAAATATGAAATGGAATACAGGAAACTACATAAGGAAATAAGAAGCAAATGCAGATAGGGTAGAGAGGAATTGCTCAACAACAAACTTTCAGAATTAGAGTGACTAAGCAAGACTAATAAAGATGCCATTCATAAAGAAATAAGAGAAATTACAAGTCAAAACCTGCCCCTCAACAGGATGTATAAAATCAAAGGATGGAACGATCATATTGAAGAAAGAGAAAATACTCCAGAGATGGAAAGAACATATAAAAGAACTTTTGCACGACAAAACAAAGCAACCAATATCTGGATTCCCTTCACTGAGTCTATCACAACATTTTCCAATCAATCTAAGGACCCTAACTGCAAATGGAAGCTTAGATGTCTTCATGTTTCATATTTTGAGATTTCCCCAAGGTCTTTGTATTTTGATAGATGTTTCACGATCTTAAACACATTAGTGTGATTTACGAAATCAAAAATAGAATTTTTATAAATATTTAACAATATTTTGACAGTTACTCTATTTTGTTTAAGACATATTCAAAATTTCCATACAAGTATATATAAATGTATTAAAAAAATACAATCTTGAAACAAACGTCACTTTGCCTTGAAGACACACGGTTGGGCTGATAATCAACATGTTAAAACTAATGAGACACAGCCAGCATAAATGGATTTCTACTGAAATTTGATTAACCTGACAGATCTGTTCAGATCTTAAAATTCTCCGTTGGTTCATCAGTTAGTAAGAGAAATTTTTTCTTCAAAAATGTATATTTTCTATAAAAGTCTGTTTTATGTATATATTTCTATAAAAGTGTATTTTTTCATTTTCATATGTTTTGACCCCAGTCTATTTGTCCATAACTGGGACCCTAATGGGTGCTACCACTCCGGGTCTGGGTGGACCTGGGAACAACAGCAATTAAGAGGTGGTTCAATTTTCATTACAACCTCCCAATTAGAGCGTTTGATGCTGAATGCAGTGTACCATCATGCCCTGGACCTGAACAAGGTAGAATCTCTGATCTGTTTTTTGTTTGTTTCTATTATTTACGAGGTTTTAGCAGGAAACATATCTTTCTTTGTTTCTTTGTTTGTTTCATATTTTTTACTGAAACCAACTAGCATTTATTTCTCTACTTTCATCCAATCAGGACGGAATATATTAATATTTATGATGTCTTCGAAGAGCGTAATGATCATACGAACTAAGAAACTGTTTTGGCCTGGTTAGTGATTAGAAATAAAAGACACAGAGATGAAATAAAGTTAACCGAATATATATTACAAAAACAGTTGTACAAAGAGATGAAACACGAGAAGATTACCAGAGTGACTGTATTAGTCCGGCTGTAAGAGCTATCTGCTAGAATATATCTCTCTCTGCTCAGCACAAAGTAGAAACTGCTGCTTATTTTGGAAGAGTTCATTTTTGAAACTGCTGCTTAGTTTGGAAGAGTTCATTTTTGCATGGATAAATGACCATAACAAAAATTAACAAAGGACGAAACAATCATTATTATTATTATTATTATTATTATTATTATTATTATTATTATATAAGAAACAAAGTGAAATGAAGCCTGTGTACAAGTATACGAAATTCTGAATACTCAGCATGACACCCAGTCTGGTAAGTCTATACCAGGCACATGCATAATAGGAAAACTTTATTTTTGAAAGAGAGTAAGAAAGAGAATCCCACTTGTGTTGCTGTGGTAAAGTCTTATAAAAAACCAATGTATTGAGCGATAACCGCCAATCTGATAAAAGTATCCCAGGCATATGCATTACTGCTTATATTATTATTGAATGAGAGTTCAGCACGTCAACAAATTGTCGCTGATATAGAATTATACGAGCTCAATCTTCCCGTTATTACATTTATATACTCTTACGATGCGTTAACAAGCGGGTAACTGGCACATGCTTCAGAATAAAGGAAGGATATGCTCAATAATGAAATGTTGTGCTAAACGCGACACATAAGATTTTAGGTTGGGACCCAGTTCAAAATATATTCAGGTTGAATAAACCTCTCATTTCACCACGAGCAAGGCGGAAACGCCACTGATGTGCAGGAGGTTACATAACTGTAAAAAAGATTAATTAGAAAAGAGTGAGGATTACAAACTAGTTAGAAAGGAACAACAGAAAGCAGGTTCGATGACAGATACATAGGTGGAGAGAAAGGGAAGGTTATACTGGGGTTGGGAGAGAGCTAGAGTCCAGTGGTTAGTAGATGAGTATTGACTTTGCATAGGTGGAGAGAAAGGGAAGGTTATACAAGGGTGGGGAGAGAACTAGAGTTCAGTGGTTAGTAGATGAGTATTGACTTTGCATTTAAATTTCTGGAGGTTGTAGCCGTCAGGAAAGCAAGAATACGAGAGCGAGTTCCACAGGCGGGAAGTGCGAGAGAGGAAGCTGCAGGAGTAGAATTGTCGTCTGCATTTGGCTAACCTGACTGTGAATGGGTGGGATCCAGTTGCCAGTATGATTGGACGAGTAAACACCTGTTGAGGAGACACCAGTAACTTAAGCTCGTCCGAGCAGAAGCCATGAAAGTATTTATAGAATAGACAAAGGGAGGCCACATTTCGAAGATGTGGAAGTGGCTGCAGTCGAGTCGCCAGATCAGTACCTATCACATTACAGACTCTCCTTTGGAGCTTGTCAAGAACACTGAGGAGAACGGCAGGGGCACCTGACCATAAATGGCAGCAGTACTCCATGCGCGGACGGATGGTTGACTTGCTTGCTTTTCCCAAAAATCAACATCGAGTTAAGCTGCTTGGTAAATTTCGATTCAAACAACAGACCATAGCGGGGAGGCGTAACAAGTGGCTGCTGATGCCTTGGCCAGGATAGCTTCGCATATCAGAATAAATAAATAAAAATTCCAAACTTTTTTTTTTCAAATGAAGCATGAACGCCAAAAAGTGAGGAAAAAAAAAAAGAAAGAAAAAATACAGATTTAAGAAATAAATCTTAATATACCTCACAGTTCAGCACAGGAAATTTGAATTAAGAAAGTTTCACTCTTCAATTCTTGCTTCTTAAGTATCTCGTTATGACCCGTGAGTCGGCTTGATTACCATATCTTTCAAGCTGATGAAATAAACGATAATCCTAGTGAAACCTATTTTACCAGAAGTGAGAACGCTTTTGCTAGTCAAGCTGATAAAAATTTACCAGTTATATACAATACCGGGCATAATTATTAGGCAATTCAAGTGTTTTAAAAAGGATGTGTTTCATACTACCTTTTAGTATTATTGCCAATTGATTAATTGTAAATGACAATAGAATGGTTCTTTTGTTAATACTGCCAATAACATGTGCATCAAATGAATTTATAAAGATTTAATAATTACTTATATTGCAGTTTCATCAATTAAAAAATGAATAAAATTTAGTTCATTTTAGCTTCCTTGCCTTGTAAGAACTTGCAAAGTAATAATAACAAAAGAACCATTTTTTTTTCATTTAGAATTATCCAGTTGGCAATAAATACTAAAAATAGTATGAAATACATCATTTCTTTTAAAAAAACTGGAGTTGCCTAATAATTATGGGCGGTAGTGTATATAGTATGATGCTTAGACCGTTTTTTTTCATATTTTATTAGTTGTTATTTCTATTCTCCACTCCAAGCAAACAAATTTTACATATGGGACTTGTTAGAACTTTTTAGAGTCTTTGGTGTGTTATGATGATTGCAGTAAAAGCAGCAAGTCATAATGAGGTGTTTTAGTGAAGGGAATATTGTATAGTTTGTTTAAGTTAGCGATTGTGGCTACTTAAGATTTTTAGATAAGAAGATCGGTATTTCCAACAGCCAGGTTTAGCTTTGTGCTACATTTTTTTATTTTGAAAAAATTAATATTATAGCCAGAAAACTGCATTCAAACCCGAAATATATTATTCGCCACAATTTGCAAAGTAATAATAACAAAAGAGCCATTCTATTTTCATTTAGATTTATCCACTTGGCAATTAATACTAAAAATAGTGTAAAATAATTTTAAAATAATAGTGTAAAATTTAAAAATAATAGTGTAAAATAATTTAAATTCTTTAAAAAAAACTGGGGTGGCCTTAAAATTTATTATAGTGGAACATCCTAGCATACCCCATAATAGAATGATCTAGTCTGTAAAGGACAGTGACAAGCTGGACTAGAGGCATATGTCATAGGCACTCGCCTGACGACGCTATGACACTGTCAGCCCTCTGCTTTCGGGTGGAGGGCGCTCTCTGCTTCCGAGCAGAGAGCACAAACCCAGTCGTGGTTCCGCCGAAGGGTAGATCCACGACTGGGGAAAAATAAACAGAGATTTTTTGGCCCGGCTATATGGCCGGGAATACCCACTATAAAATGACCATGTGTCACATCTGGCCTTGCGTGGGATGGCTAGTAAATACAATACGTCATAGGCGAAGGCATTCTCTACTTGATAGATTATTCCACTCCTATTCGTTGATTGCTATTGTATACATTATGGTTTATTGTACCTTCGCATAATAAATCCATGCTATCTATTTCCCGTGTTAAGTATCATTCTTACCCGTATACTTCACTGATATTCCTTCCGGGATATATCATAATTATTGCCGGTAATGTATATCAGCGACAAATCAGTGTGATATACAGACTGTGACTGATTAATTTTTACGGTGTATCAACCGTCGTTGAATTTGACACATACTTCTATTTGTAAGAACAATTATCGTATTATCAGAGAGTGATTGTTGAATTAAAATTGATTTTTTTTTTTACAAATACAATTTATTACGTATCGGGAGAAATACAAAGAGATGTTTATTTTCTAAGCGCCGCTTAGATGTCGCACAAAACTGAAAGTGTGGGCTACCCATTGAAGCTCAAACTTAATATTCAATTATAATAGGTTCCATCGGTAGAACCCTAAATCACATCGAGGTGGCCAGGGAAGCACAAAGATATGGATTTGAAGACGTAGGGAAATGATTAATGCTTATTTAATTCGGCCTTGTGTCATACATAACCGAACTCCCTACAGCTTACAAGTTTTATACAGATTTGTCATCATCAGAATCATCAGAAGGTTTTCATCAAAAAGTTCGTTGTCGCTAGGTTGGAATGTGTGGAATTGTGTGGAATAGTGTAAAAATAAAAAAATATATTTTTCCTGTTAAAATAGAAATTTATGAAAAGGAAAGAATAACATGAGTTGTCGAAGTTAATGTGCAAAGCAGAAACATTATTAAGATGTTAAGAGTAGTGTTCGTGTTCAATGAGAAAGTTAAGGTATCAAGATTTGTAAAAAATATTCATAGTAGTAATTGTTGAAAGAGTATATGCGTGCGTACGTATTAATGTGCGTTGTGGTACAGTGGATATCGGCTTGGAACGAGAAACCGGGGAGCTGAGTTCGAATTCCAGCTGAATCCATTGCATTCACTTATGCGCAAATACCCTTGGGAAAGGTATTAATCCGTCTCTTCCTTCCACTTATGGGTTAAATAGCAGGACAGATTGGGTTCTATAACCTTGGTCTGCAACCAGTCTACCGCAGAAAGCAATGGCAACCTACTGCGGGATAATCTTCTGCCCAGTCAGTCATGTCTCTTTCGAGACATGATCTCCCAAGCGTGTATCACGTATGACACTTAACTGACTGACGTATTAATGTGTTTGTTTGGTAGGAATGTTTTTGGATGGAGAATAAGAAGTAAAGGAAATCAGTACACAAGAAAGAAGGAGAAATAGAACAAGGAGCGACCTGACTTTATCTCTGGGTTGATTTGAAGTTGAAGTTACATTTTAGTTATGTCTTTCTCGCTGCTTTCATGTGTGACTGTCCGATTGGTGCGGGTCTGAGTCTTTTATTTTCCTTTTGAATTTTGCACTAGATCGCTAAGTTCACAAGTTTTGCAAGTCGCTCCCATTGGTTAAAATTAATTTAACGCATACTTGCGAAATCTCGTTTCGTTTATTTCTTTATGCACATTGTCAATTCTTTTTCTACTTGGGAAAAACCAGGATTTCACTCGTCGTTTTGAATGTTTGTAAAAGTGAAGAAGATGGTTGATTTTAATTCTTAATTTCTTATCCATTACAGATTCATACAGATTCATACATTTTCTAAGTTTTGATTGCTTAAGTGTATATAACGGAGTCGAATAGATTTCGAAATCAGCTTAAGTATAGAACTGTGACTCCAAATCACTTTATCTGATTATCTTTCAAAGAAAAAACACTCGGCACCACGATACGCCCCCCCTACTGTTACTGCAGCTCACATATAGTAATAGATAAAGCATCGAGATATAACACTCAACCTGATGTGATTTCCTTACCCTTCAAACTTAGTGTTGTGGGATCTCCCCTTTTTCTATGACAATGGACTCGACTCGAGTATACATATACTCCTGTCATAAGAGATCCGTAAGATACCGAAGTTTTGCAGAGAATACCGCGTCAATAGTCATAGTAGATCTGAGGACCACTCAGTCAGAATAGTATTATACAACACCCGTCAGTCCCGACGTAGACATACTGATTTCAGCACGGCTTTAAAAGACCTATATATATATATATATATATATATATGTATGTATTAAGTACTAATCGTATTCCTGTATTACTAACCTGCTTTCAAGGGTGTATCTTTACTTTTAATATAACTTATTTTTCTGTCTCGAATATCTGTTTTGTTGTTCATTATTTTGTGCGGTTCCTCACCCGGAATCCACAACACTTAAATAGAATGTAACATAGCTATTGCCCCCATCAATTCAATACTAACCACCATTTTCATGACATGTTTACCAGTAGAGCTATTTGAGGGTTTCCTCAATATCCCAAGACATGACAGTTGTATTTACAATGCATGAATGTGGTTGAAACAAAGACAACACAATGTCTTCGACTAATTAAATCATAATTGCTTTCTGTAGTTTGATATGTCGTCTCTTATGTGACTTGATCCCGTCGTCATGTGATGATCAGACTGCTTTCGTATAACCGTCGTAAACTCAGATTAATTCACCGACCTCCATTCATCAAATATTTATTAAGGCCGCAGAATAATTGATTGGCCTAATCATCGGCTTGCATGGATATGTAGTATTAATGGACGCTTTGCTAAATTGTGCTTCAGTCAGAGGGAAAGAGGTCTGAATGGTGCCGGTAGAAGCGTCTGTGGTAAGTGGACTAATTGATCGATATTGCGAACAATGATCGCACACCTCTTGCTGAGTTTACTTCAATTACTTTTGTGGTGTTAGGCCTCATATCAAACAGCTTTCCCCCCTGTTTTATTTATTAAGAAGTTTACCATCATTTTTCAGCCTCTGACCATACACCTTTTATACGTAGCGTTCGTTCAGAACGTGGGCGGTCATAGGTCAGTGTAACATTTGTATTGTTAAGTACTATTTGTTTACTTACTTTTCCTCCCAGATCATGTTAAACCAGCCATTCACATGAATTAATCAGTTAGTTACTGGGATCCATAGGTACAAATGCAGCCAGTCCAGTAATGAATCAGTAGAGGGACTGGTTAACGCCCATGGTCGGAGAGTTCCCCTGATTCACTCAAGGAGTACGTATATATGAGAACAAGTGGAACCGGCTGAGGTTTGACATGACAGTTTACGAACTGCCCTAAATCTACTTACCCAAATGCCCGCTAGACCTGTATGTATACCTCCCGTAGTGCTTAGCTGAACAGTGGTGTGCAGAATAATTCAACATTGCCGACTCAACTAGGCTGATTTATCCCCAGAACTCAACACCAAGACAACAGCGCAAGAAAGACTAATTTTCAGTATTTTTAAAATCGAATAAAAGTAATTTATTTAGGATTATAACATTAATTAGTGAATGTTTTCCTTCAAATAAGGCATTTGAAAAATCATTATGTAAAATATGAGCCATTTATTTTTGCTTTTAATTATTTTTTATAAAGTGAAGAAAATTAATTTTTAATGAAGTAATTAATTTTAAATTTTTTAATCCAATCAAACACATTGATTTTAATTACTTTTTAATAAAGTAAATTGAAAAAGGCAAAAATATTAGAGAATTTTCTGTTTTTAATTATTTTAAGTAGAACATAGTGACATTTATTTTTTAATAAAGTGAATCGACATTCTCAAATATTTTTATAAAAATAATTTAATAATTTACGATTTGCTTTATGTTTTCTGGTATTGAATTGTGCCTATCTTGAGTTGTTCCGCCGCTCAGTCAGCCGTGTTCAGTCGACAGCGTAAATATGGTGATCTTGAGTTGGCCCCTCCCGCAGTAAATACCCTTTGACCACACCCTGTCGTGAGAAAGAGAATAATGCTGATGAAAACGATGATGATGTTTTTACTTCTGACAATGATCAGAGAGAAGAGTCGGTTTTGTTTCTCTGTTTAGTTTTGACGGTATATCAACCTCAATTTGTTATTTAATACCGATAAGCCTTTTAGGATATGTTTGTAGTATTGCTGGTAATACGTTTTCTTAAAAGTATATACCTGGTAATATTTGTTTTCAAAAATGTATGGCTGGTAATATGTGTTTATTTAAAAATGCATGGTTGGTGATATTTTTCTTCAAAAATGTATGGCTGGTAATAGTTTTCATCAAAAATTTATTGCTAGTAATATTTTTTCTCCAAAAATGTATGTTTGGTAATATATTTTTCTCTAAAAAATATATGGTGGGTAATATTTTCTATTAAAAAATGTATGGCTGGTAATATTTGTTTCTTCCAAAATGTATCGCTGGTAATATTTTCATCAAAAATGTATTGCCAGTAATATTCTTTCTCCAAAAATGTATGTTTGGTAATATATTTTTCTCTAAAAATGTATGACTGGTAATATATTTTTCTTTAGAAATGTATGGCTGGTAAAACATGTAAACTGTACAGAGACGTGTTTTTTTTTTCAATATGTATGGCTGGTATTAGTTTTTTCTTTCAAAAATGTATAGCTGGTAATATTTTTTCTTCAAAATGTATGGCTGTTAATATTTTATTTTCTTCAAAAATGTATTGTTGGAATTTTTACTATAAAGTTTATTTTCATAATTTCATAGTGCATTTACCGGGGTTAACTATTTCATCATAGTTAACTATTTGATCATAGCTGGGACCTTAATAGGCACTACCGCCCCGGGTCAGAGTGGAACTAGGAAAAAACAGCAATTAAGAGGTGGTTTCTCTCAACCTCCCCATCAGAGACTTTGATGGTGGATGCAGTTTATTGTCCTACCGAGGACACAAGTTGGTTTCAGATTTCTATGAAATATTCAATAATCAAGACGAATTATGAATTTCAGACAATATAGCTATTCAGTCATCCCTTATATTACAACTGAGATATTTGCGTACGTCTCTGTACAGTTTACATGTTTCTCAATTGTGATGTTTACAAAAAGTTGGTTTTGGGTAGAACCATAAACGTTTTCAGTTTTGTTTCTTTCTTCAAACATTAAGTACAATTACAGTTTATTCAATTATGTGTTCGCCATTATCTCTAATGTATTTTTGTGATTATTAAGCAGATTTTCAACAGTAATTATTTGAGTAAAATTACAAAAGTAAAAATTAAATCTAGTTTTTCATTGGAGAAAGTTTTCATCAATAAAGCCTTTTGTAGTGATCGACAAAAATGAAATAATCATGTGCTGTAAATTCAAGGAAATATGGCGTCCATACGGATGAAGACAACTTATTTCTATTTTTTTATGTGAACTCATAGATGAGAATATTATTCATATGTACATTCATATAGGGGGATAATATTTTTCCTGAAAAGCGCAAGAGGGTTTTCAACATAACTTTTATCGACACGTAGTAACTCGGGGCCGTAAATGTGCATTTAATATTTCCTTGTAGTTTGTAAATTCAAAATGAATAATACATCGACGGGCCTACAACACGCATAACATTACCCTTCTTCTATAGAGATAAGCATTTAGGACCGGATGGGAAGATCTATCTTTGCTAATCCACTGCACTTTGAGTTGAACATTGTTGTAACCCATTTTCCATTAATTGTTATTATATATTTATGGAACGGATTAGTAATCTGTTACGAAAGAAAGGGACATTTCGCTAAGGAGAATGGATTCGCTTTATCCTTTCCCCTAAGAGAGCGCAGAGACCAAATACCCAGCCATGATGATTTTCCTTTCCTGAATGTTGGCATCTCGTAATTTGAGATCTGTTTGACATCTTTTCTAATTCCCGTCTAATTTGCCATGATTTGCTTTTCGTTAATAGCTTCAGAGCTCCATTATCAATGACCCATGTACACTTATGCCTGGAGTTAATTCTAATGAAGTAAATCCATGATGAAACATTGCTAACCAATTTTCTATTCGCCGATTACGTATGACTTGTTAGTCCAAAACACAATTTATTTTCTGGATATCCCCACAGTGTTTTCACTTTCTTAACCTCGTGTTGATCTAAAGTCTACCGAGGCTGAAAAAGCAAACCTCGCTGCCGAGCTTGAAAAGGACCTCCAATCCGTGGTGGACTGGTGCAAGATTTGGCTAGTAAATTTTAATTCTTCCAAAACGAAGCTGCTATCTAATAACCACCACAGACAATCGTTCCTCCCGCCCATTAACATGGATCAGGCGTCTCTCTCTCTGAAAGCAAAACGCTGCGCCTCTTCGGGTTAACTCTCACACCAAACCTCAAGTGGAATAACTATAGAGAATCCATAGCTAAATCCGCTGTTAAGAAAGTCAGTTCTCTGTGCAGGGCCAGGAAGTTTTTACCGTCCACAACAATCCTGCACATCTTCAAGTCGACCATCCGCCCATGCATTGAATATTGCTGCCGTATCTGGTTTGTTGCTCCTGCTATCCACTTAGGTTTCCTCGACCGAATCCAACGGAGAATCTGTAATGTGATCGATCCCGACTTGGCAGCTACGATACAGTCACTTTCTCACCGACGCAGTGTGGCTTCCCTGTGTTTCTTCTACAAATACTTTCACGGCTTCTGTACCGATGAACTGGTACCCCCTATATACGAATTTCCTCTAGCCACAAGATCAGCAACTAGGTCCCACATTTTTACTGTGAAACCAATAAATTGTAAACGCAAATTCTACTCTATCAGCTTCTTTTCTCGCACTACCTGCCTGTAGAATTCTCTTCCGCATACTTGCTTTCCTGACAGTTACAATCTCCAAGGATTTTCATGTAAAGTCAACAGTCATCTCCTGTCTCACTACCTTACATCCTCTCTCTCTCATTCTTTTCTACATCTACCCCACTCTCATCAGTACTCTCTTCCATCTTCTACTCTCTTCCTGACCACCTGCAACCTCTCACTCCTCATAACATTTCTCCACGTCCACCTCACTCTCATCAGTAATCTCTTCCCTCTCCTACTCTCTTCCTGACACCCCCTGCAACCTTTCACTCCTCAACATTTCTCCTATGTAACCCCCTGCACAACATTGGCAGTAAAATGCCTTGCTTGGGGCGACACGATTATAAAAAAAAAAAATAACTTTCAGTCAGTTAAGTGCCATACCTGATACAGGATTGAACGATCAAGTTCATTTCGGGACATGACTGACTAGGCAGAATTTCTTTTTTCCTGCAGTAGGTTGCCATTTCTCCTGTGGGAGTCTGGTTGCTTACCAAGGCTATAAAACCCAAGTTATATGACCCATAACGAAAAGAAGAAATGATGTACACAAATTTTTCTAAGGGTATTTATGCGGATGTGAATGCAACAGAGTCAACTGGAATTCGAACTCGGCTCTCCGAGATCTCATTCTGTGACGATATCCATTGCACCGCAAGCGCTTTTAATTCAGCTATTGGAAGGATTCATAAATCTCCTTCTTCTATGTGCCCTATTCTTTTCAAGACGTTGAGGATCATGGCCCTCCACGCCTCCCTATCCCTGGTGTCTCTTAGTTTGCTTTCTCCTGTAACACCACGCAACCCCTGTTCCGTCATCCACCTGATCAGGTCCTTCAAATATGTTATCCACTGCATTCCCCTGTCTCTTTTTCTCTCTGTCTGGCCGGTTAGTATCAGGTTCTCTCAGCCCTCCTTCCTCATTGCATGTCCCAGGAACTTCAGCTGTCTCTTTCTGATGCTCAGTATTAATTTCTTTTTCGTTTCCATCCTTTTCAAAACCTCATCATTGCTCATATGTTTGGTCCATGATATCCATAACATCCTTCTGTAGAACCACATTTGTTTGCAGTTTGTTCTTCATCTTTGATGATATTGTCCAGCATTCACTGCCATATTGAAGAACTGACATCACATAGCATTTCAGTACTCTCTTCCTTGTTTCTAGTAAAAGTTTCCGTTCTCTTAATACTTTACTCAGCTTCTGGAACGCATTCTTCGCCATGACAATTCGCCTTCGGCTCACTGTGTCGCACTTTCCGTCTTCTGTTAGAACATTTCCAAGGTATTTAAAGTTTACCTTTCGTTAATCCACTGTGTATGCTACCATAATTATCTAAAAATTGACAGATGTTAATGTACTTCAAATGTATTTTTAATTACCATGTATGATTAAGAAGATAGATTCATTGTTACAAATGCTTAAATGAATTAAATTTTATTATTCATTTGATTAAATTCTGATATTATTGCCGACATCGTATGTGAAAAAAATAACAGTTACCAGAGTTAAACTGCACTCCCATATAAGGGTGGAACCACTGCTGTTGGCTTCTCGGAATTTTTGACTGAATATTCTTTTCTCTCAACTGGTTAAATATTATTGGGGTTTAGAAAAGCCCTGTTTATAAAGGAAACAGTTATTATTGTTTAACCTGGCACATGCCGGTTAGTGTTTATTATCCCACAGTTGCGTCCCTGTCTTCGGGCAGAATGATGCTCATTTGTGTCTCTGATAACTAAGAAAAATAAAATACTGAGATGTGACCAGTCTCTGGGAAGAGCTTCCTGAGGTCGCATCACCGCATTGCACTAGATGGATGGATCAGTGGTCGACACCGAGTTCAACGCAATACATAATAAAATCGACCATTGTGTCACATCACGTGTCAAGGGAAGACGAGTATTTTCAACCGCTCATCTGCGCTGGATCGTAACTTTACCATTTATTACCAAGCCTTTTTATGCAAATTTTTCTTTTTTCTTTTTTTTTTTTTTTTTTTTTTTTTGTAAATAGATCTAAACCCGTCTCCGTCGAAAATTAGCGAAAATTTGATCAACTACTCCGATTAACCAGGAACTGCGTTGTGGTGCAGTGGATATTCTCTCGGAACGAGAAACCGGAGAGACGAGTTCGAATTCCAGTTGAACCCCTTGCATTCAGTAACACGCAAATAATCCGTCTCATCCTTCCAGCGCAGGTTGGGTCCCTTGGCTGGCAACCAGTCTACCGCAGAAAGTAATGGCAACCTACTGCGGGACAATCTTCTACCCAGTCAGTCATGTCTCTTTCGAGGCATGATCGCCCAAGCGTGTATCACGTATAGCACTTAACTAACTGATTCCGTTTAACCATTAAAAACGATGTTTATCTTTTCTTTACGCGCCATGTTCCCTATAGACGTAGGCGATCAAGGTTCTCCACAATGTCCCTTCCCTTACAGCTTTATATAATTTTGTCATTACTTTGTGTCTAAATTCTGTTCCAGCATCCATTTTCTCATCCTATGCGTTGTGTTTCCCTGTATTCAATCCGACCTGGGAATACCAGATTTTTCAGTTCCCCACTCATCATTACGCACCACAGAAAGTTCAACTGTCTCTTCCTGGTTTTAAATATAAAGTTTTCTTTTGTTTTGTTTTCTCAAAAAAACTTGTTATTTCCAAAATGTTCCATCCATGGTATCCTAAGAATCATTCCGTAATACCACGAATTATTTTTAGCCTAAAAACAAACATATATTAATTGATTAAAAAAAAACTTTAGAAGATGGTCAACTAAAGTCGATCCATGAAAAAAGAAAAAAAAACATTTATCTGGGTCTGCCACTAAAACAAAAAATAAAAACAGACAAAAGTAATTTCACTATTCCTCTCAAAAGATCGCACACAAAAGTAAGCAAAATCGGCTATGCTTGCGAAATATCCTTAGTCAAAAGTAACCGACCCCACCACATTTAAAAGAAACAGAAGGTTGAACAAAAAACAAAAAAATAAAAGAGTATCGTTTGTATTAATAAGTGTAATGATAAGAGGAATTATATCAAATTCGTTGTTTTGAAATAACATATACATTTGAAAGCCCTGCATATTTTTTTTTCTTTTGAATGTGTTTTTAAGAGTTAAGTTTTCTTAAGGTCAGACGAAATTAATTTAGGCATCACTGGCCGTGGTTTAAAAAGCCCTTCGAACCGCATTCGAACAACAGTACAGAACGCGTCAAGTTGGATTTGGTCGAGATCAAAACAACAAACAAAATTCGCGCAACATCACAATCTAATATGCGCAAATGAGATATTTTTGTGGTCATCTATAATGTTTTTTTTTCCTCCACGAGCGCGTTAATAACGGCAAACGTTGTTCAGGAAATTTCATTGCCGATACAAACTGCAAAGAGGAACGATAGTTTTGTTTACTTCATTATGAGAATATACAAGAGGGACAGTCAACAAGTTTATCTTCATACACTGCCTGGTGGCAAACGCTGCTGGTGGCGCCAGGGTTGGCGGTCCCGCCATAGCCACCGAAACCGTGACATCACCCCTGGACGGCGGCTGATGAAGACAGGGTATTGCACGTGCTAACACACGTTGTATGTTACAAATTGAAGAAAAGACAAAACTTGTTTCTGAATTTGTACAATTGTAGTAGGTGAACAAGCTTGCCCAGCGTGTGAATGTCAACGGAAATGATGTCTTTGTTCTACTTTCTTTTCACTTACTGACAAGTAAACGAGAAAAAGGAGAATCAATTAGTGCGATGTGAGAGAGTCAGTGTTCAAAAATATAGGTTGTCAACAGGTAGCGTCTCTCAGACAACTAATAACACTCTATAATGTTCTTTCTTTCTTTGTTGACAGTACGTGAGGAAGAAACAGAAAGTGAGAAAGTAAGAAAATGCATGTCGCCTGGACTTGGCATCTGGTAGACTTGTGACTCCCTGAATAGAGAGTCAAAATCACGAGTATTTAAGTGATTGTGAAAAAATACAATCGGATCAGCTTTTTGATTTTTTCTAACACCTGATTGGCCAATAAATAAAAGGTTGAATTTATTTTGTTTTTTTTAGACGTGAGCTCATGGTAAAATTTAGGGAGCTGTCTTATGAAAAGAACTTTTCTATAAATGAATGTGTAAATGTATATGCTTTTTTATTAGCTCATGAAAATGTATAGGTGGGTGTAAGCCCGGATCCGATAAAGAAAAAAGTAAAGAAATGTTCTAGGCCCTTTAAAGGTGGGACCTATGAGATAAAAATAACACATTCCCACATACAATTTAGGTAAAAGCATTTTTCAGACGAAATCAACAGTGTAGTGGATAAGGAAACAAACTCTACTTTGAGTCTAAATCAAGAAATGCATAGACAATGGTGTGGGTCGATTTTTAAATCTGATTTTTGAACAGCTGGGAAATGAAATCTTATAAACACACAAAATATTTTACTTTATAAGTTCGATTCCATTTGAGGGAATGCAATTAAAATCATTATCTAGAAGATTATTACGGTATTAGCTGAAATAAATAACCAGACCGGATTATTCCATGCTAAGACATAAAGTGAATGTAAATCAATTAAAATTGAGGTTTAATATACGACGAAATGGTTTTGCGACATATCAACGCTAAGCGACATTTTGCGAAACAGATGAAAACCTATTTGGAAACGCTTTATTGGGAAGTCGTACCCCACATTCCGTATTCATTAGATATTGCCCCGTCTGATTATCACTTGTTACAATTGATGGCACATAGCCTGGCTGAATAGCACTTTCATTCTTATGAAGACATCAAAAATGGGTCGACTCATAGTTATCCTCAAAAGACGTGTCGTTTTTTCGACGTGGAATTCAAATCTGCCAGAAGCATGGAAAAAAGTTGCTAGCGATCGACAGCACTTTCAGTGACATGTTTCTGAATACTTTTTTTTATAAATAAAACATTACTTTTCATGAAAAATCAGCGATAATTTATAACAGGTCTTAATAGTAATTTCTGAAGAGACCGAAACTAAAGTTGGAAAATAGCTGATTCATAGAGTAGTGCCAACTAAAGGTGCTACAGAAAGATTCTACTGTTTTGGAAGATTTTTTTGGTAAAGACAACATTAAAAGAGTTTTTTCTGGCAGGCCTTGAAAGTCCATTGGAGAAGTTCTGTTAAAAGCTACATACAATTGGTTCTTCATTCCATCACAATAAGCTACCAATCAAAACTATTTTAAATATGCCCATAGAACAACCAGAATACCAACTGCATTTATAGACTGATATGTGCTGGAAAGGGATATATATATATATATATATATATATATATATATATATATATATATATATATATATATATATATTAGTCATCCACATTGAAGCCTGTTTCGCTGTATCACAGCTCATCTGTGTGGCTAGACACATCCACTTGCTTCTGGCCGGGATCGAAACTCGACACCCTAAGCCATCGACGCATGGAATCAGAGAAGCGAAATTTTAACATGTTATATATAAGCATTGCATACACACGACAGTCACCAAAAGAACTCAATTAATTTCTGAAGAGTCACGCATATAGCAGAAGTGGAATATATATATATATATATATATATATATATATATATATATATATATATATCATTCGAGTTAGTTAAGCGTTTTAGGCAAATGCATACGGATAGATTAATCTAGTAAGTAGACTTAATGGACGGCACTCGTCGTATGCAGTATTCTGAGACGTAGGCGTAGTCAATAGATGTAGACCACGTCGAATACCTGTAGCAGTAGACCTCTGGTTGAAGACCTGTAGACCGCTATGCGTCATCGCCTTCGTCTGTATTTATGGCTGACCTTAGCCAATCACATTACTGTGAGGGGGAACCAAGTTGTATACATATTATTACATATTCATTACATCATAGACCACTAGATAAAATGTTTGAAAGGCACTATCATGATATACCTAAAGTAGAATTTATGAAAATCAGTGGCCCTATTGAAAACATTGAATAAAATTAATCTAACCCGAAACGGAATTTGTGAACCTGTAGCCACTGAAAAAAAGAATAGGAAATAGCATCTCTTATAAAATAATCTAAAATTAACATTGTCTAATTTTATTTGACATTCTTACACTCTTGAAATAGCAGTGAAAATATTATCTGACGTTTCTCATGTTGTTAATGGATTTAAGCAAGACAGACACATTCTTGCAAAAACTTTATGTCGTCAACTATAAGTTTCCTTTGACTGGAAAGGCTGTTATTCTGATAATTTTATATGATTATATATAAATATTTGGATTGAATTAGTCTTCGTGTAATATAAAATTTATTGATTGAAATAGCAACATTTTTTTTGGTTTATTAGTTAAATATTGCCCAAATGAATGCCATTTTATAAGCATTTTTAATGCTGATTTAGATTTAGTTTGCATTTCACAAAAGAAGTTTAAATCTGGGAATCAAAAATTGGGTATTAGTTTTTTATCTCATTAACTTCTATCTAAATTTGTACAAATTTGATTTTGGAAATACAGTGATAAAATCAACCAACCCTACTAGACAATGTGGCGGAGTTTGTCGAGCGAGTCAAACAATACGCGCATTTGAATAGTGATTGCCATCTTTTGGTAAGCCTCGATGCACAAGAGCGGATTTTGAAAAGAAATGCGACGGCTAACGCGAAAAAATTTGTTGGTGCACCAATAACACTGTGAAAATATCACTGATTTCCTTGGGGGTTAAACTTCAACAAATTATAAATGAATCCTGGTTTTTCATGCGGGAGATATTGTTGCCCACGCAGATGGCATTGTGGATGTGACGTCCTGTGATTTTACCACCAAAGATTATATCTCCCCCTACACAATACTGAAGACATAGTAGGACAATAGTGGCAGTCTACGAGATTACTGATTATATTCTCAGAGAGCAATTAGGATCGTAACTTAAAAAGTATGGCCGAATGGCGAGTGTTACCCCAGAATATGACATGATTGAGTGGGATTCGATTTAATGTTGAGCTGAGAAGTCTTCACCTCCATTCTAAACAGTTTAGTGATAGACGGGAATAATTGTTCTATCATTGTGACAAAAAGTTGGAAGTATGACGTGAGAAAAGAATGTATCTGTAGGCCCGCCTCAATCATAAGCAAATTCACCTCAAGCCGAAATTATTTCGCGAGGCCTGTATTGAGCATGCCTGCGACTGGCACTGTTGAGGTCCTACTTGGGTTTATTCTAGAACACACATTGCTTGTCAAAACGAAGGGCAAATGATCCAGAGAAATGACTGGTCGTGGGTAAAGAAAAAGCGAAGGCTTAATCTGCGGGATCTCAGTCCCCTGAAAACCTCAATGGTAAAGACACTAACAGCTCTATTCCCAAGAGCCACGCCGAAAAGGATATAGAAATCAATCTGCCCAATTATTTAACCCATAACAGGAGAGACGGATTAATACCTTTTCCAAGGGTATTTGTGCGTAAGTGAATGCGGGGAATTCAACTGGAATTCGAACTCGGCTCCCCGATTTGTCGTTCCGAGTCGATATCCACTGCACCACAACGCATATATTTTTTCCATATTTCTCTATCTCTCTTCATATGTATATTGTTTCCATACTTCTGTCTCTCTATCACTCTCACTATATACATTTTTTTCCAGAACAATTACTGAAAAAACATTACTTAATGAAAGATCAGAAATAATGTCTCTCTTTATATATATAGATTCCATATCTCTCTCTCTCTATCATTCTCATTATATATATATTTTTCTAAAATAAATCAAAATTACTGAAAAAAAAATTACTTAATGAAAGATCAAAAATAATGTCCAGAAAATATCATACAAATGTGGATGAAAGTGTTTAAAATCCTTAAAAAACTGCTCCCAAGATTTGAAAGTTTTAGTTGTTTAAACATTCTAGTAACGTATTCGTAATAATCCTTGTTGTACGTTTCAAAAACCTTGGATAATCAGTCATCATAAATTGCCTAAAGATACTGAACTTTGAAACATAAGCTGTGGAAATAACACGTTTCCAAATGAAACATATTCAAAAGCTCTACAATATATATGTATTAAACATTTGTTAATACAACAGGAAAAGTGGCTATTATGTTGTTCACTAGCAAAGATTTATTACTAAATGAAAGTAAAACAATTATGTCCAAGTGTAACCATACCAATAATTACCTACTAGGATCATACACTCATTGATGAAAGTGTTCTAAAATTATATATATATATATATATATATAAATGACTTTTCTGTCCCTATGCCGTGAAGAACCGTAGTGTGAAACCGCGGTAGGTTTTGGCACACGTTTAGATTTTTTGCATTTGTAGCACTACTTTCGTACTTTCGTATCGAACACTTTATTGTTAAGGTTTCGTCTCGGGTGTTTTTCTTTTTAACGGGTACTCGACGTTCTGTACTTGTACGCTGTTTGTTTCTTTTTTCATCCCCCACCTTTGCCCTAAGTAGAGATTCTCTTCTGGGTGTTCAAGACGATTAAATTATAGTTAAGTCAGCGCCAGTTCTAGTCGATTCAGTTTCTTATAATTGGTGTTACTTTTACTGTGATTAGTATTATTATTGTTAGCTCTAGGCACCCTATCGAGCATTTTTATAACTAATTAACATGGAGCAAATCAATATAGGTTGCTCGCTCAAGAACATACCAATTCCTAACAAACAGCTCTATGAATTACAATTATTACATAAAATAGAGACATTTATCACAAACCTCAGATAGAAAAAAAAAAGAGAGAGACATATGCCCTGAAGAACCGTAGTGTGAAACCGTGGTAGGTTTTGGCACACGTTTAGATTTTTTGCATTTTTGGACATATATATATATATATATATATATATATAGCATAGTGATGATCCACGTATACTGTCTTAATATGTATAGGACAGAATATTAAAACGTTTTGAGTTTGAAAATGTGTTTTTTTGACAGTATTTGTTTATTTCTACTATAGTAGAAATACTAATTTCTACTTACTAATTACTTACTAGAAATTACTAATTTCTACTAATAGTAGAAATAAACAAATACTGTCAAAAAAACACATTTTCAAACTCAAAACGTTTTAATATTCTTTCCTATATATATATGTATATATTCTAAACATATCCTGTTAAATATAAGAGACAATGAATGTCTATTATGTTTAATCATGAGCCGTTCTAAACGTCGTATTTTGGCTGTAATTTCAGTTTAAAATAAAGACAAAAATTCTCCAACATTTGGATAATTTGAATACATGTTTCTGTTGTCATTTCGCGCTAACACGCGGTGTGACGTCATAGAACCTCATAGAACTTCATATGTCAACACAAAATAAAATCCTCGGTGATTGTGGATGTCATTGTGTTACCGTCTTAATAACCTCTCTGAAGATGGCTCATGTGAGCCGAAAGCTTAGAACCAAATTAATAGAGTAGAGCATTATAAAGATATTTACCTTTTCCCACAACTAGAAAAGTGTATACGACACAAGGTCAAGGCTTGATATGGGAGGCCCGAATGTGTGCGAGCGAGTAAGGAAGACAATTGAGTAGAGTAGAGCATTATATCTGGTATTATTTTGATTATAACTTTATAATAAAATCTTAATTTAATGCAACACCAGAGGCATTGTGTTTTGGTACTATATTAGGTAAATTTTCGTTGTAAGTCCCGACGCTTTTCCGCTTCAAATCTATCCAAAATAGCATTATCTCTGCGCAAATGTATATGCTGAACTCAAATCAACTGTTAGTTATTGAAGAAACTTATCTTTTTTTTTATCTAAATGTCCATAAAAAAAACGAACTATATCTTGCACTTTTTCTTTCCCGTAACTCTCACGAAATCATGTAATTAACTGCAGAATGACGGACTGCGCATTTGAACGAATTTTGGCAGATGTTTGGTCGACTTTTCTTCATTTACTGATACTTCCGGCGATGTACTTCCGGAAATTAAAGTAATGCGCTATTGTATTTTTGCGCTTGTTACTCTCATAACAGGAAGTACATCGCCGGAAGTTTCAGTCAAGGAAGAAATTCGGCTAAAATTCGACAAAAAATTCTGCCTACGTAGAACGTCATTCTGCAGTTAATTACATGACTTCGTGAGAGTCACGGGAGAGAAAAAGTGCGAGATGTAGTTCGTTTTTTTTATGGACTTTCAAAGCAAAAAAGGTAAATTTCTTCAATAACTAACTGTTGATTTGAATGCAGCATATACATTTGCACAGAAATAATGCTATTTTGGATAAATTCGAAGTGGGAAAAGCCGTCGGCACCTAAAACGAACATTTACCCTATATTATTAGCATGTCGTCAGGCAGTGAATTTTTTTATTTCTGTTAGGAATCATTATATACAGAAGACTACCACATATTTTTACCAAACCCAGACGATGGAGGTGAGGGTTTGTCTTAGCGAACCAATAGAAAATTAGCTCATGATGTACAGAAAAATAATTATAAAAGTAAATGTGGAAAGAAACCTAAAATGATTAAAACACAGACATTTTTCATGCCAGTGATGAAATGAATTGGGTGAAAAGAGACAGAGGAAAGCAGCGGAGAACATATTTGAAGGGCCTGAGCAGGTGGATGACAGAACGGGGGTTGTATCGTGTGACAGGAGAAGTGTACTCAGAGCCATCAGGAATAAGAAGACGTGGAAGGTGCTATGAGGAAACACACTTATTCCTCAGATAATGGACTCTCCCTCCTATATTAATAAGAGTTAACAAGAAGTTTTTGGGAAGGTCTTGGGAAGTTCATATGAAAATTTTTAGAGTTTTATTGGAGTTCAGTAGAACTACTAGGCAGTTGATATTAGTCGGCAGTTAGCCGAATACTAAGGAGTCAGCTTTCAGTGAAAGATTACCAACATCCTAACATTTTGGGTGGGTTAAGTCGATTAGCAACCGACGTGGCTCGATTATAACATTCAGTGCAAAAACTACTCCACAACAGTAAGTCATGATCGCCTACGTCCTGAAAGGACAAGACACATAGAAGAAGAAGAAGAAGAAAAGGAAGAAGAAGAAAAGGAAGAAGAAGAAGAAGAAGAAAAGGAAGAAGAAGAAAAGGAAGAAGAAGAAAAGGAAGATAAAGAAGAAAAGGAAGAAGAAGAAAAGGAAGAAGAAGAAGAAAAGGAAGAAGAAGAAAAGGAAGAAGAAGAAAAGGAAGAAGAAGAAGAAAAGGAAGAAGAAGAAAAGGAAGAAGAAGAAGAAGAAGAAGAAGAAGAAGAAGAAGAAGAAGAAGAAGAAGAAGAAGAAGAAGAAGAAAAGGAAGAAGAAGAAGAAGAAGAAGAAGAAGAAGGAAGAAGAAGAAGAAGAAGAAGAAGAAGAAGAAGAAGAAGAAGAAGAAGAAGAAGAAGAAGAAGAAGAAGAAGAAGAAGAAGAAGAAGAAGAAGAAGAAGAAGAAGAAGAAGAAGAAGAAGAAGAAGAAGAAGAAGGAAGAAGAAGAAGAAGAAGAAGAAGAAGAAGAAGAATACCTATGTTGTAATTTTATAAGTCTGAAAGGTTATCGCGTGCCATCGGATACAGGATTTTTTTAAAGTTATTATTCAATTTCAAGTAGTGGACAACAGACAGAAACGAGAAAGTTTCCTAATACATTGCAAGTCAAACATATGTAGTACTTAGTAAGTCGTCTATCAGTTAAATCTCATCAATTAATTATCAGAAGACGGGAGAATCAATCAATATTTGCTAGGGGATAGATTTTAGATGTCTAGTTATATTATATTATTAAAAATTAACTATACTTCGGGTATATTTTAGACGATGACGATAAATAATCGTAAGTTCGTTACGATTATTGAATAAGTTTAGTTTTGGGAATTTGATAATTTGTAATTTTCCTTGTAAACATAGAAAACATGCTCATGTAAAGATTTACAAGTTCTGTTTTTTTTTAATATTTTCCAATTTAGGGTAGGAATTGTTTTGGTATCTTTAAGCGCCAAATTTAAACAGAAATTGATGTGCTATTGCGGTCGGTTTTAAAATTAACAGCAATAGCACACACACACACACACTCACATATATATATATATATATATATATATATATATATATATTCTTTATTTGTAAACGAGTTATTACGCAAGCTGCGTTTTTACCATGAATGGTGTCTTCAGGAGATTCACAATAAATTCTACAATATAAGAGTATTGAACTCTTTTTTAATACAAATGTGCACTGGTTTAATTTTATTATGACCAAAAACTAAGTAATTAACCAATATACATAAAGAATCTCAAGATAGCCAAAACCTACCGCGGTTTCACACAACGGTAGGTTTTGGCTATCTTGAGATTCTTTATGTGTCTTTGCTCTACTTTTGCTTTTCAATTGTACTTTTGCATTTGTTTGTATTTGTATCGAGCACTTTTTCTTCTTTTTTTTTTTGTGGTTGGTTCCGTTTGGAGTTTTTTTCTTTTCTGCGGAGTATCGTATGTCTTGTCTTTATTCTGCGGATTTCTTTTTTTTTTCCCACTCTTATCCAACGCCTTAGTGCGACGGACGTTAACGGAATTAGGTTCTGTCTGTCATTCGTTTTTCTTAAAGTTTATCTTAGTATAAATTTAGGATTTAGATACTTGCAGAGTCTGTTTAGTTATTATTTTGAATATATATATATATATATATATATTGTTGTGTATTTAGGTAGTATTTTTTAATAAATCAGTCAGTTATTTTTTTTTTCATAAGGTTTCACCCCGAGCAAGGCATGTCACTGCCACTACTGCGCAGGGGGCTACGTAGAGTGGAGAAAGGATGATTAAATATAGGAAATGTCAGAGGGTGGGTGATAGGCGGGTAGGGATACCGAGAATGAGGGTTGGGTAAATGAGAGTGTTCTGAGAATAATTGGGAGTTAGTGTGATAGGAGGTGTCTATTGACCCTACATTTAAACACCTGGAGATTGTAACTGTCGGGAAAGCAGACTTGTGGAAGGGAGTTCCACAGGCGGGAAGCGCGAGAAAAGAAGCTGTTGGAGTAGAATTTACGGTTACATCTTATTTGTTTAACTGTAAAAGGGTGGGACCTAGTTGCTAATCTAGTATCTCGTGTAAATTCGTGCTTAGGCGGCACCAGTGATCTAAGCTCATCGGAGCAGAAGCCATGAAAGTACTTGTAGAAGAGGCACAGGGAAGCTACATCACACCGGTGTGAGAGCGGCTGCAGCCGGTCTGCCAAGTACATCATTTAGATGCGGTTAGGACACCTCATCAGTGATGTTACCCTGGTTCATTGACGGTTTCGGTCCTTTAGAAACATCATACCTTCTCCCCAGGTTGACCCAGCCAAGGTTAATCAGACCCCGACCTGTGTCCTAATCTCTGCTTGCTACGTTATTAGAATACAAGATTATTTTGCTTTTGTTTTTGGATGCACAGAAGAGGAAAAATTCATAGAATAAAGTCGTCCACAAATAACTGAATATCCAGTGATGATAATGTGTAAATAGTTCAAGTAAATATCGAAAAAAACTGTCTAAAAATATTTAAAATAACTATATAGAACCATAAAAAATCATTGATTTTTCGTGATAATAACATATAAAAGAAAATATGATTTAATATTGCTGGTCCTAAAAAAAACTCAAAGATTACCATGTCTATTAATAAAACTGGGATATCTTCATTCTTTCATGTACCATTTGTAATGAGAAAGATCCGCCAAAGAGCTTCTTCCTCCCCGAATTATTGCATTGTGGAAAAGGCCAACGAAAACAAACTTCCCGAAATCTATAACCTAAAACATTCTATCTCCAGTCAACTATTATCTTTTCTTCATAACCTCATTATAAGTAACACTTACTTAAATCCTTTTCATTAAAGATTTACGAGGTTAAAATCTCTTTCTATTGGGCTTAAAGCCATAGTATGTCGATATAGTGGTTTTCGTATGCTCACTGAAGTTAATCAACGACGAGACTGTTCAGTACCTAGATGGTGTATCAAAAGGAAGATTTTCCCATTGACCACACGATTACTTTGTATTCGTTCACCTTGGTCCAGCTTTTTTAAAGTGCTGTTCTTAGAATTTATCGTATGAAACTGTAAATATGCATTTTTTATCTCGTGAATTGATGAACATATCACGTAGAAACACCGGTTTTCGTACGGTCGAGCCGAATTCCAACAACTATTTGCAGGTTATTTAAAGACAGACTATTTTTTCTTTTTGTAAATTGTAAGAATATTTCTTTTTAGATAATAATGATTTCCTGATGCAGTTGCTACTAATAAACCCATAGATCTGTGGAGAAGAGGACGGTTCATGCTTGACCCTGAGGCATTTGAGAGTACCCCCTTTTGCCTATTAATTGAAAGAAAACGAATAATGTCTTTCTAGGATCTTTCACACTTTCCTTGATCAATTATACATATATATAGTCTCTTTTCCTTCTGTTTTGTTTTAACCCAATTCTCAATTTTACCACACTTCCTATTCCATCCTTTAACCCCTTTCCCCTTTGTAAAGCTAGACAAAGCCAAACTTTCCAATTTTTTCACTTACAACACTATCTAAAACTAAAATTGTCCAAAATCTAAAAATAGACGTAGATTCCTAACCGATATTTTTGTGACGTAAATTTTTTAATTCTTAACCTTCATTGTCTTTTTTCTCTTCCGACCGCATTTCCCTTTACGTTTTGGACTGATGGATCCAGTTTGTTTCATCGCCTTGGTGACACGACTGACAATTGAAAGGCTGACACCAACAATATCCGCGATTTCCCTGTAAGACCTGCTAGTGGCTTCGTGCAGTATTACAATTTCCATTATCTTCCTTGGAGTAACGTTGCCGTACGACAACTAACAGACAGGTGATATAATAGTGTCTAGGCATGATAAAAATCTGATGCAATGACGGATGATGCACTATATTTCAAGGCCAAACAAATTTGATCATGTAGCCGAAAATAAATTAATATTGCTGCACAGCACTGCAAATGACCTAATCTGAGAAAAAAACAGAAATCAATTGCACCCTATCACTCCAGTAACCGTATGGGGAAAGAAAACAAACTAAAGCTGTTCTGTCAATTAATTTGCACAATGTTGTAAAATAATACAACGAATTGATTGGAATTTAAGATCGTATATGATCTTAAACCACTGAAGTGGTATTTTAGTGTGCATCACAATCAGGTTAGTCAAATGCAGACGACAATTATACTCCTGCAGTTTCTTCTCTCGCACTTCCCGCCTGTGGAACTCTCTCCCATATTCTTGATTTCCTGACGGCTACAACCTCCAGAAATTTAAATGCAATGTCAATACTCATCTATTAACCACTGGACTCTAGCTCTCTCCCCAACCCTCGTATATTCTTCCCTTTCTCTCCACCTATATATTTGTCATCGCACCTGCATTCTCAGCTTTCTATTGCTCCATCCAAGTGGAACCTATTTTAAAACGTATGCCAAAGTACTAAAATTTTAAACAGTAAAGGTGTCTTAGAGCATTTTAGTTTCTTTAAAGATCGTCAGCAATATTCTCTAAAGAATATATTTTACCGTTGACTTTCTTTTAAAAAAACGATCAAACATTTACATTTACTAAAAAATCATCTTTCTCGGGTCAAGAATTTGAAAACTCAAAAATCATATGTGTAGTGACTGATTAAAAGATTGACTCGTTTTCTACGGATGATAATTAATTTTCAGTTTATTTATAAACAGAAAACATTTTTAGATTGCAGGAATTTTTTTTTGATGGCGATAATTATATTCGTGCAAGTGAATAGCACCTAACGATACTCAATGTTTGAACACGATCCCCAGCGTGATACATAAAGATAGTTAATGCCCTCTATTAATTGGATAACGTAGAATAAATATCTGGGTCTTATAAGTGTAAAAAATATACCTTACTAATAATAAATTTTTAAAATACCTGGTATCAATTATAGGCTTATAAAATCCAGATTTATAGGATTCTATCTATCTTTATATGTTTGTTATTTCTTTTACATGTCGACAATTTGTAAATGTATACCCAGTTATTGTACTCCCTGATTTGGTGTATGTTTATATATATATATATATATATATAGATAAATTTGATTTAATTAAATCATATATCTGCTTTTTTCCCCTAAATATGTTTTTTCTAAAAATATTTTTTTAATACTTTAACACTTTTATAAACGTTAGTTTTTTTGACACGCACGAGCGTCTATAAAATATGGAAATTTTTTCTTTTTTTTCTTTTTTTTCTATTCTTTTTCTTTTTCCTTCTTACTTATTCCCTCCTTTTCTTTTTGTTTTGTTTTAACCCAATTCTAAATTTAACGCCACTTCCTATTGCATCCTTTAACCCCTTTTCCCTTTGTAAAGCTAGACAAAGCCAAATTTTCCAATCTTTTCACTTACAACTCTATTTAAAAGTAAAATTGTCCAAAACCTAAAAATAGACGTTGATTGCTAACCGATTTTTTGTGTCGTAAATTTTTTAATTCTTAACCTTCATTCTTTATTTCTTTTTGTTTCATTTTGAAAATGTGGTGGTTGCCGATGAGATGTGAAATCTTTCTTAGGGATTTCATGTTGAGATGATCATTCAACAGTTTTGAACATCGAAATTTATTTTATTTTATAATTGGCTCTGTAATTTTAATTACATTGAGCTCTCCACCTGTATCATTTTTTAATATTAAAATGTTAATATTAATTAGGATCGGGTCACTGGGATTTACCTTCCTACTTTTCCTTTTGGATTAAAGTTATTTAAAATATATATATATATATATATATATATATATATATATATATATATATGGAATACAATAACTGAGTATACTTTTACAAATTGTCGATATGGAAAACAAAAATGCAAACATATGTGGTGGATAGGAAATTAAGAACTAAAAGAAAGCTTCTTCTTCACTTTTACAAAATTCATAATGACGTGTGAAATCCGGGTTTCGCAAATTAGAAAAAGGATTGACTATGTGCTTAAAGAAAAAGACGGATTTTGCGAGTAGATGGTAAATTAATTTTCTGGCCAATGGAAGCAATTTGCAAGACCAAAAAAGAGTTAGCGATCCAGTATGAAAAAATAATGAGTATAAACGCTTTGGTCAGTCAGTCAGTCAGTCAGTCAGTCAGTCAGTCAGTCAGTCAGATAAGAGCAGCGCGACTGTATTAAAAAATGTAACGGGAAAAATTTAAAGTCGACCCGGACGTGTGGTCGTCTCGCACATTGTCCTCTTTCTTCTTCTTTCTCGTGTGCTGATTTCTTTTACTTTTTCTTCTCCATCCATTCCTACCAAAAAAACGCTCATAAATACATACAAGGTGGATCACTAGGTCGTTCCAGGATGTTTTTTCCGCCTGAATCCATCCTGCATATATACAAGTCAACCATCCGTCCGTGCATGGAGTACTGCTGCCATTTATGCTCAGAAGCTCCTGCCGTTCTCCTCAGTGTTATCTACAGGCTCCAAAGGAGAGTCCTTAATATGATAGGTACTGATCTGGCGGCTCGACTACAGCCACTTCCCCACCGTCGAAATGTGGCCTCCCTTTGTCTCTTCTATAAATACTTTCATGGCTTCTGCTCGGATGAACTTAAGTCACTGGTGCCTCCTCAACAAGTGTTTACTCGTGCAGCCAGACTGGCAACTGGGTCCCACCCATTCACAGTCAGGTTAGCCAAATGCAGACGATAATTCTACTTCTGCAGCTTCTTCTCTCGCACTTCCAGCCTGTATGAACTCTCTTCCATATTCTTGCTTTCTTGACAGCTACAACCTCCAGAAATTTAAATGCATTCATCTATTAACCACTGGACTCTAGCTCTCTCCCCACCCCCGTATATCCTTCCCTTTCTCGCCACCTATGTATCTGTCATCGCACCTACATTCTCAGCTTTCTATTGCTCCTTTCTAACTAGTTTGTACTCCTCACTCATTTCTAATTAATCTTTTTACAGTTATGTAGCCTCCCGCTCATCAGTGGCCTTTCTGCTTTGCACGGGGTGAAATGATTAAAATACATACATACATACATACATACATACATACATACATACATACGCATAAACTCTTTCCAAACAATTACTACTACGACCATTTCTACGAAACTTGATGCCCTTAACTTTCTTATTAAACATTAACTTCTACGAATTCTTTTTATTGTTGTTATACATTTCTATTTAACATAAAAAATGTATGTTCTTATTGCTCCACTATTCCACACAATTCCACTATTCCACACAATTCCACTATTCCACACAATTCCACTATTCCTCACAATTCCACTATTCCACACAATTCCACTATTCCACACAATTCCACTATTCCACACAATTCCACTATTCCTCACAATTCCACTATTCCACACAATTCCACTCTTCCACACAATTCCACTATTCCACACAATTCCACTATTCCTCACAAATCCACTATTCCACACAATTCCACTATTCCTCACAAATCCACTATTCCACACAATTCCACTATTCCTCACAAATCCACTATTCCACACAATTCCACTATTCCTCACAAATCCACTATTCCACACAATTCCACTATTCCTCACAAATCCACTATTCCACACAATTCCACTATTCCTCACAAATCTACTATTCCACACAATTCCACTATTCCACACAATTCCACTATTCCACACAATTCCACTATTCCACACAAATCCACTATTCCTCACAAATCCACTATTCCACACAATTCCACTATTCCTCACAAATCCACTATTCCACACAATTCCACTATTCCTCACAAATCCACTATTCCACACAATTCCACTATTCCTCACAAATCCACTATTCCACACAATTCCACTATTCCTCACAAATCCACTATTCCACACAATTCCACTATTCCTCACAAATCCACTATTCCACACAATTCCACTATTCCTCACAAATCCACTATTCCACACAATTCCACTATTCCACACAATTCCACTATTCCACACAATTCCACTATTCCTCACTTTTCCACACAAATCCACACATTCCAACCTGCTGACATTAACCTTCTGATGAGAACCTTCTAATAATTCTGGATAAAACTTGCAAGCTGTAGACATTTGGTTATGTTTCACAACAAGGGCGAGTTTTAAAAAAAATAACTATCTCCCTATAGCTTCACATACACCACATCAGGGAATACAATACATGAGTATAATTTACAAATATATATATAGCCACCGTCTTATTTTCGGGACGGGGGTTGTTAAAACCTGATAGATGAAAAGACTTCAAGCAACCTTTATGTGATTCTACATTCAGTCACTTAAGTAGCATACGTGATACACGCTTGGGCGATCATGTCTCTAAAGCAACATGACTGACTGGGCAGAAGATTATCCCGCAGTAGGTTGCCATTGCTTTCTGCGATAGACTGGTTGCCAACCAAAACTACAGAACCCAATCTGTCCTATTATTTGACATATAGCTGAAGTGAGAAGTGATGGATTATATTATATTATGATAACTATAATTAATGGGTAATCAGTTTAGCACTTGATAAGAGTATAAAACTGATCCTCCACTTTATGATCGGTAGGTTTTAATTATATTTCCAAGTATTGTATATAGTCAGTCCTTGGGCGATCATGTCTCGAAAGCAACATGACTGACTGGGCAGAAGATTATCCCGCAGTAGGTTGCCATTGCTTTCTACGATAGACTGGTTGCCGGCCAATAAAACCCAATCTGTCCTGTTATTTAACTGGAAGGAAGAGACGGATTAATACCTTTCCCAAGGGTATTTGCGCGTAAATGAATGCAACGAATTCAACTGGAATTCGAACTCGGCTCCTCGATTTCTCGTTCTGAGCCGATATCCACTGCACCACAACTCACCTCCTACATTAGGATGTTAAAACTATCATCGGCGGAACATGTGATCAACGACGAAAATTTGCAGAAAAGTGGAATAATAAGGAAACTTAAAATTTATATCAGGAAGATACAAGTGAAATTTCTAGATCATATCATCAAGAATGAAGGCTTAGAAAAATTTAAAAACAGATTGAAGGCAAGAGTGAGAACATAAAGTAACACATAACCTACTCGTGAGTTTTAGTAAATGTAGGTTTTAGCGGAGATAAAATGCCAAATACAAGTGGGAATTACTAAAATCAAGCAGGTACAACAATATGAATACCTTACAGAAGACGGAAATTGCGACACAGAGATCCGAATGCGAATTGGCAAGGCGAAGGACGTATTCCAGAAGCTGAGTAGAGTATTACGAGACAGGAAAATTTCACTAGGGCAAATAAGAAAGTACTAGATTGCTATGTGATGTCAGTTCTTCAATATGGCAGTAAATGCTGAACAACCTCTACGAAGAAGAAGGAAAAACTTGAAGCAGCTGAAATGTGGTTCCACAGAAGGATGCTGAGTATATCATGGATCAAGCATGTGTGCAATGATGAGGTTTTGGAAAGGATGGAGACGAGAAGGAAATTAATATTGAGCATCAGGAAGAGACAGCTAAATTTCCTTAGACGTGCAATGAGGAAGGAGAACTTCCTCACTGCATTGCATTCAATCTGATACTAACAGGCCAGATAGAGGGAAAGAGAGACAAGGGAAACAGCTTATAACGTACTTGACTGGCCTGAGAGGGTGGATGGCAGAACGGGGGTTGCGTGGTGTAACAGGAGAAAGCGTGCTAAGAGTCTCCAGGAAAGTCAAGGTATGTAGAAGAAGAAGAAGAAAAGAAGAAGAAGAAAAGAAGTAGAAGAAGAAGAAGAAGAAGAAGAAGAAGAAGAAGAAGAAGAAGGAGAAGAAGAAGGAGAAGAAGAAGAAGAAAATAACGAGCATTTATTAAGAGCTACAAAGAACAGTAAATTATGGAGAGACATGATCGCCAAATGCCTGAAAATGACAATACGCGGAAACCATTGTTTCTTATCTCAATGTTGTAGACCAACATAAAAAAAAATCTAACACATCCAGTCATCAACCAATAGCTAATGAACGCAAGCTTAAGACATAATTTGAAATTTTGTATATATTTTGTTTACTTTAACTAAATTATGCGCATAAACCCTAACAAAAATAACACTTTCTACTTGAATTGTCGATGGATTTTAGCTCCTTATTACATATTTAAGCATCTGTCGAGATATCATCAAGTGTGAAAACAGAGGCTACCATTACCAACTTCTTATCTGTGAGAGTCTGGATTATTAATTAATGCATATTTTCAAACAATATTGAGAAATTGATAAAACAGAAATCAAATTATTTCGCGATTCCACTAACTCTTATCTCTGCCTTTGTGGATTTTCCATAATTAATGTAAAAACGCAATACTTAATTTGCTGAATATAAAATGTCCCTTCATATGAATGATTCGGATTTTTTTTTCTACAGCCGGAAGAAAAACAATGTGAAATGTCAACATAAGCCTCTATTTCTATTTAACTTATTGTTTTTAATTTAGAAAAATACAGTGACAAAAACACATTATTAAATAGGATTGCAAAATGCTCTCCTTATAAGACAATTGTACAAAGAAATATTAAAGGCATTAGAAAATATAACTTGCTGTAGAATATAAAAGAAATAGAGATATGGTTAATACGTTCACTGGTCCTGGGTATGACGGTAAACTGCATCTGGCAGCAAGGCCTCTGATTGGGAGGTTATGAAGAGCATGGAACCACCTTCTTATTGCTGTTGTTCCCGGAGTGGTAGCACCTGTTAGGGTCCCAGCTATGGGTAAATAGTTGTTCCCCAAACAGAGGTCAAAATGTTATGAAAGTATTTACCAACAAAACTTTTTTGAATGAAAAATATTACCAACAAAACATTTTTTGAATGAAAAAAATTGATCAAAAACAAAAATACGTCTCCGGCCTTAAATGACAATTTAGATGTTGATAGGCCGTTAAGCAGGAACAAACAAACAAACAATACGTTCACTACCGAACCATGAGACCCTGTATTTGTCTGTATGTCTGAGATGAGGTAGTATTTACAGTATTTACTTTTTTCGGACTTGCAGGGTTAGAGGGAGATAACCCATGACTTCCAATCGGCACTTTACGCAAAGAATGAGGATGAAACACCCCAGTGATTGTAATAAAATGTTCGGTTCAAATTTTCTAGCACCTGAAGAAGGCCGGAGCGTAGAACGGCCAAAACGTCGTACAAATGGCTCGAATTTCATTATTGGCAGTTTGAAAAGAAAGTGATTTGCTGATATTATCAGCCAGAAAATAGCTATTCCAGCTCGCAACACCTTTAGGAAATGCCTAAAAGTCATAATACGGATTGACACAAAAGTTGTGAGTAGACAGAACAAGGAAGCCGGCGATCTTTGTGCTAGCAGGAAGTCATCATGGCCGAGGATTTTAGTGTACTGACCATGTTCCGATCATGCCAGGGAAAGTGCTCTTTGCAAGAAACTAATTGCTGTATAAAACGCAGGTAGTCTCAGAACAAACTCAAATGATGCAGAGTTAGCGTCTAGGACAAGGATTAGCTACCCACCCTAGTTAACGGGTATATTGGGATACAAGCGGTCAACCTATTTTATTATTATGTGTTTGAGTATCTATCCCTGTGTTTTTATTTTTTTATTTTATTAAACAGTGAAGTTTATAAAAACTGGCCTAAAGAAAAATTGGACCCTTCAACAGGTATTGAACTTACATTCATTTTTTCAATTAGGGAATCCACTTTCTGAACCAACGTTTGCAATTACTAGTGTTGTAGATTTGTTACTGTGGTATCTTGTTCAGTGTGGGATTTTTCTGTGAGGTTTGTTTTGCGCTGGACGACGCGCAGGCGCAGGCTGAGATTTTGTTTTGACTAGGGAGGTCGGAAAGGTCAACACCCGAGATGGTACGGAGTGCATCAAAAGCTGCAGTGAGGACGGCATTATAAGCGATTTTATCAGTTGAGTTCGAGAGTTGAATTTAGCAGTTGCCGATAGCATTTAAGTCGTCAGATCTGCGTTTGCCAACCGTAAATACATACTACATCAGACATGTCACGGAAGAAAAGACAATAATTATAAAAATATCATGTTTTTATATGTCTGTGTCAATGTTTTTCTTTTATCAGTAAAGCCAGGAAGATTTTCAATTTTTGGGTCCGGTCTATTCTTCATCGAAATTGTAAAGGACACTATTTTCGCCACGGAGATTAATCTTGCAGAGCAAAATTTGAATTACCAATATTAAGGAGAATATGTTTCTCATCGGGATTTCTACGAATCTAATCTGCTAGCTTCTCTTTTGAATCCAAAGCGTAAACAACAGTAAATATTTTGAAGAGATTGTTTAATCGGATATTATTTCCTTATTAATGTTAACATTATTTTTAGTAAATACACGTGATTTAGCTTTTATTCCTATTTATTTTATTTTATTTTATTTTATCTTATTAGACAGTAAAAATCAATATCCAATGGCGTAAATTGAGAAATTCTACAAAATACGAATTGTACCTCTAATAGAAATAAAAAAAACCTGTATCCCCCTTTTGCTTCTATCAGGGTAACCACTGTTTATGACCAAAGAATGCCTCTACCAGTTTGGCCACGGAGACAGCCTGGCAGCATTAATTTTGCATAAAGCTATTAACGATAAACTGTTTCTTTTTAGGGTTTCTTCAAATTTGTATCTTCTAGCTTAAATTCCATCGTCAAAATGTAAACAACATGCGGTATTGGTATTAGTTTAAAAAATAATTTAGTGGGTACACGTGCGCGTTTTTAGTCTATTTTTTTAAATTTTAAACTAGCAGTATATCCCAGCATTGCTCGAGTGTAATGAAAGCTTTAAAAGTAATCCATGGTCCTGGAGCTCAAACTCAGCCTAAAGAATATTTGTGTGAAGTTTGGTGAGAATTGGATAAAAACTATGGATTTTTATAAAGGACATACAGACAGATAAACAGACACACACACACAAACATCTTGCCTTATATATATATTTATATATATTATCGATTTTCTGCACTATTGTAAGAACTGCAACCTTGACAGTTCTGAATATTATTTCTTATGTTTTTGTCTATGAGTGTATCAATTTTGATTAAAATCGGACCACTCTTTCTATAAACCGATTTTTTCGATTATCGATTTTCGATATTTATCGGGGGTACCTCGACACAAAATTTAGCTAAGAACACTCGCAGACGCTTATAGTACAACTGTGTAAATTTTGAAGAAAATCGGTTCAGCCGTTTCGGGGTGTATAGGTAACGGACACACATACACATACGCACACACAGAAAAAGTTCCATTTATAAATAAGTCTAGATCGATTATACATATTATACAGGGCGGCACATAACAATTGACGGTATTTTGTAGTCTAATAACAAGTAAACCTTGCATAATCTCAAATCTTAACAAAATGTTTAAAAACTAAGTTGAGTATACGAGCTTATCTAAATGATCTACAGTAAGGTGAATCGGGCGTGCCAATGTTAATTTCGATGTGTACTTGAAATGAATACCAGGTTCTTGACACCGACTGATTTATTTCTATGAGGTTCTATATCTCCTCTTCCTACATGCCTAAAAAACTTAACCAGGGACTTTACTGAGGCACTGGGGAATGTTATGCAATACATAGTATAGCGTATTTGGGAAGAACTCGACAATCGCCTTGACTTGTGTCGTGTCACGGGTGGTACGCATATTGATCATTTATGAAGCTTTGTGAAACTTGTTATAAAATCCACAATTTTTTTTTTAATCATTTCACCTCAAGCAAGGTGGTACCGCCCCTGACATGCAGGGAACTACGTAAAAGAGTTAAAGTTTTAGGCAGTAGCAGAGTGAAGAGAAAGACAAAGAAGCTGGTTCGTCTTTCTCTTCACTCTTATGTCACAAGAATTATGCGATCGTACTCCTCTGTGAACAAGAAGAATGCCAATCAGAGGAATGTTTATTTAAGCTACTAAGTGTTCTAACAGAAGACGGAAAGTACGACACTGAGATCCGAAGGAGAATTGACATGGCGAAAGAAGCATTCCAGAAGTTGAGTACAGTATTAAGAAACAGGACAATTTCACTAGAAACAAAGAAGAGAATACTGAATTGCTCTGTGATGTCGGTTCTTCATTATAGCAGTGTATGCTGGACAATATCTTCGAAGATGAAGGAAAAACTTGAAGCAACTGAAATGTGGTTCTACAGAAGGATACTACGGATATCATGGACCGAGCATGTGAGCAATGACGAAGTTTTGGAAAGGATGGAAACAAAAAGGAAATTAATACTGAGCATCAGAAAGAGATACCTAAAGTTCCTGGGACATGCAATGAGGAAAGAGGGCTTGAAGATCCTGATACTAACAGGCCAGACAGAGGGAAAACGAGACAGAGGAAAGCAGCGGATAACATATTTGAAGGACCTGATCAGGTGGATGACGGAACGAGGGTTGCATGGTGCAACAGGAGAAAGCGTGCTAAGAGCCACCAGGGATAGGGAGATGTTGAAAGCCATGATCGACTACATTCTGAAAGGATATGGCACATAAAAAAAGAAAAAGAAGAATTAAATTTTGGAGAGACATGGACAAATAAAAATAAATGTAGAATAAAAAGCCGTCCAACTGCCATTACGTGGATAATAAATATGGTTGAACAAAGATTCAAATTAATCCATCATCTGTTACCTCGGGCGTTAAAAACTTTCTGCAGATCCGTTTTATGCATATTTTATGACAAGCTTGATGAAATGTTGCATTTAATAAATATATTACATTTTTTTTTGTTTTTGATCCCTCTTTTCTAACTGTTGTTTTTGTTTTTTTGTTTTAGCTTTTTTTTTGTCTACGTGTCAATTTCTGTATTTCCGAAAGAGTAACTTTTCTATAATTTAAAATATAAAAATCGAGTTCTTTTCATTTTATTTATCGTGTTGATGTCTTTCATCACGTATCGAGTAGCATATGAGTTTTTCATATAGAAAATAAAAAAGAAAAAAGAATAACTTTTCCAGATAGAAAAACAAAATGTAAATTTCGAATTCTGCTGTGCTTTCGATTAAAGAAATATTAACAAAACTCAGTTTACGCGTTGAAGACTTTTAAAAATAGTTTTCTGAAGAAGTTCCCTCATCAAATATATTCGGTTGACCAAAAATTCTTTCACTTCTGGTCCTGGGTATGACGGTGAACTGTATCCGGCAGCAAGGTACGTGATGGGGAAGTTGTGAGGAGCATGGAACCACCTCTAAATTCCTGTTGTTCCAAGGTCCACACTGACCCGGAGTGGTAGCCCCTGTTAGAATCCCATCTATGGGAAAATAGTTAACCCCCAATCTGGAGTTAAAACACTATGAAAGTATACAAATAGACTTTTATAGAAATATATACATACAAATAGACTTTTATATAAATATATACATAAAAATAGACTTTTAAAGAAATATGTAGACAAAAAGAGACGTTTATAGAAAAATATACATTTTTAAGGAAAACGTTTTTACCATGAGACATTTTTGAAGGAAAAAATATTATTGCGATAATATATTTTTGAAGGAACAAATTATAACCAGCAATATATTTTTGAATACAAAATTAGAAGACATCTTCAGTTTTCTAATATAAAAAAAATTTAAAATATTCATCAGAATCTGATTAAATCAATCTTCTCGCTATAACCAAAAACTGCAAAAACATTAGAACCCTTCCTTTCTTGCATTAAATTACCCACATAGCTGAGGGGCAAATACAGTCGTGTGATGTGATAAAAGGTTCGGAAGTTGTGGAGAATCATGATCATAGGGATAAGATACACAGAAGAAACTGATACTGAAATTGTTGGGTAAAATCGTCACTTCAACACTCTACAATTTCTCCAGCTTCCTCCCAGTTAGTTTAAATATTTAGATAGATAGATAGATAGATAGATAGATAGATAGATAGATAGATAGATAGATAGATAGATAGATAGAAAGAAATAGTCGGGGGAAAGAAAGAGAGAGTGAAACAGAAAAGAAAGAAAGAACAATGATAGATAGATAGATAGATAGATAGATAGATAGAAATAGTAAAGAAATAAAGTCGGGGGAAAGAAAGAGAGAGAAATGAAACAGAAAAGAAAGAAAGAACAATGATAGATAGATAGATAGATAGATAGATAGATAGATAGATAGATAGATAGAAATAGTCGGGGGAAAGAAAGAGAGAGTGAAACAGAAAAGAAAGAAAGAACAATGATAGATAGATAGATAGATAGATAGATAGATAGATAGATAGATAGATAGATAGATAGAAATAGTCGGGGGAAAGAAAGAGAGTGAAACAGAAAAGAAAGAAAGAACAGACATAGATAGATAGATAGATAGATAGATAGATAGATAGATAGATAGATAGATAGATAGATAGATAGAAATAGTTGGGGAAAAAGAAATAAAAAGAGAATGAAATAGAAAAGAAAGAAAGAACAGACATAGATAGATAGATAGATAGATAGATAGATTTTAAAACAGTAGCTATTCTCTACTATACGCATAGTTCTTCAGAAATGAATTGAACACTTTTGGCTACTGGCGTTTGTTTACATTGTGTATATACCTCGCTAAAAACCTCTCATTCTCCGGCGTACGATGATAGCTTAGGGGTATATTCTGCGACTGATGTCGAATTGGTCAGGTTTCTAATCCCGGCTGGAATCAATTGGATGTTTACCTGTACTGATGAGATGAGATACAGCGTAACGAAACTAGTATGCCGATGACAATATATAACACACACGCACACGCACACACACATCTGTGTGTGTGCGTGTGTGTTATTTGCTTACAACCTTCTATATATCGGGGTTTACAATCATATCACTTTGAAGTTAAGCATCGTCAAGGTTGGTCAATATATTTGTGGGTGAATATTTGGGAATATCAGATGTTGTTAGCATGGATGTGCGGGTCATGTAATAGATAATGGCTTAAAGTGTAAAATTTTAACGCTTCGAAACGAAGCTGCTCTTCTTTAGCCACCATAGTGAAACTTTCTTGCTTACTGTCTGAATGGATGCCTTTAGTCACCGAAAGAGCTACACACATCGCCTCATTGGCGTGACTCCCACAGCTGATACAAAATGAAATGAAAATATCGAATCCGTAGCTCTATCTACTGCTAGGAATTTCCTGTTTCCGGAAAGGAGATTTTTTTTTCTCGTGAGAATCTTGTTTAAACATTTATAAATCTATCAGTCGTCCGTGAAGTTAATATTGTTGTCATATCTGGTCGGGGCTTCTGCTATTTATCTTGAGGTTCTGGAAAAAATCTAAAGAAGGACTTGTAACATAATCGAACCGGACTTAGGAACTCGTTTTTAGTCACTTTTTAGGGACGTGATGTGGTTTGACAAGCTCCAAAGGAGAGTCTGTAATGTGATAGGTACTGATCTGGCTACTCGACTGCAGCCACTTCCCCATCGTCGAAATGTGGCCTCCCTTTGTCTCTTCTATAAATACTTTCATGGTTTCTGCTCGGACGAGCTTAAGTCACTGATTCCTCCTCAACAGGTGTTTACTCGTGCAACCAGACTGGCAACTGGGTCCCACCCATTCACAGTCAGGTTAGCCAAATGCAGACGACAATTCTACTCCTGCAGCTTCCTCTCTCGCACTTCCCGCCTGTGGAACTCGCTCCCGTATTCTTGCTTTCCTGACGGCTACACCCTCTAGAAACTTAAATGCAAAGTCAATACTCATCTACTAACCACTGGACTCTAGCTCTCTCCCCTCCCCTGTATAACCTTCCCTTTCTCTCCACCTATGTATCTGTCATCGCACCTGCTTTCTCAGATTTCTATTTTTCCTTTCTAACTAGTTTGTACTCCTCACTCATTTCTAATTAATCTTTTTACATTTATGTAACCCCCTGCACATCAGTGGCGTTTCCGCCTTGCTCGGGGTGAAATGATTAAAAAAAACAAAAAAACAACGGCTATGAAAAACTCTTTTCTCTGGTTTCTTTATATAGTTACTCGTGCTACTAGACTGGCATGCAGGACCTAGGAGTTTAAAATGAGAGAAAAAAAACAAGGCACAGGGATGTCGAGGAAACGATAAAACATCGATGCGAATCAAGTAAATAGAAGATATCGATTAACGATGCCTTTAAACTTTTGGGGATTGTAACTATCAGGAAAGCAATCAAACGGTAGTCGCACAAACCAGAAGATTTTAGAAAGATTTATTAAAGTAGAAGTCATTCAGTCAGTTTATGCGAAACACGCTTGGGCGATCATGTCTCGAAAGAGACATGACTGACTGGACAGAAGTTTATCGCGCAGCAGGTTGCCATTGCTTTCTGCGGTAGACTCGTTGCTATAGATCTCAATCTGTCCTGTTATTTGACTTATAGCTGAAGTGAGAAGAGATGTATTATATTACGTTATTATATTAAGTATAATTAGTGGGGGATCAGTTTATTACTTCATAACAATAGAAAACCGAACCCCCACTTTATGACCAGTAGAAGTTTTAATTATGTTTCCAAATATTCAGCAAGTCAGTTATGCCATACGTGAGACACGCTTTGGGCAATCATGTCTCGAAATAGACATGACTGACTGGGCAGAAGTTTATCCCGCAGTATGTTGCCATTGCTTTCTGCAGTAATCTGGTTACCAGCCAAAGCTACAGAACCCAATTTGTTCTGTTATTTAACCTCTAAATGGAGGAAAGTGACGGATTAATACTTTTACCAAGGGTATTTGCGCGTAAATGAACGCAAGTAATTCAACTGGAATTCGAACTCGGTTCCCTGATTTCTTGTTCGGAGCCACAACGCTGCATATAACGATATTGACATCACCTCTACCTTGTTTTTTTCTGTCACTGTAACCACCTGAGCAAAAATGGCAGCCCTAGCTTGGGGTAAAATGATTATAAAAAAAGTTTGTTTCGTTTTATACACTTAAGCGTAAATATCCTCGGTACGCAGCAACCTCTTTACCTCCCGGCTATGGGTTAATTAATTTTACATGTATCACTAAATCATTATTATCAGTAAAAAAATTCTTACAGTCTAAAAATATTTTCTGGTTTTACATAACTACAAAGGGTTGATAAGACGTAGAAAACAAATCAATCAATCAATTTACTATTGTTATTATACGTGGAACATTCGAGGTCAATCAGGTGACAGAAATAGTTCTTTACTACTTTTAAGCCGTGAAAAGTTCACGGTTTTCTTATTTTACTTTTCAGTTAATGGCTGAATAAATGCACAGCATATTTGATGTCAATAAAATATCCGTAGAAACTCTCCTAATACCTCACCATATATTTTGACTTAACAACTTTAACAAAATATTGCAAAAATATAAAGTTTTCTCTCTACTTCGTTAATATCATTCCTCCTTGCTTGTATTTGTTCTCTATTATGTTTACGGATGGCTTGTCTCTCTTTTGCTCGAAATCGTCCTTGTCTTCTTCTCTGTCACTCTCTTACTGTTTCTCTTTGTTGTCTTATTCTTTCTTCTTTTCTTCTTTTTTAATCATTTCACCCCAAGCAAGGCATTCCACTGCCACTATTCATAGTAGTGGCTTTATCACTTCCCTTTGGGTGAAATGATTAAATAATTTTGTATAAATTGCAATATAATGACAACTTCTAATTTTTATTTACGCAGTTGACTCATTCATAGTGACACCGTATCCTAATTCTATGGAAGTGCACTTTCGCTATAGTGTTATTTTTTTTCTCCAGGAACTGTTGCTTTGGGTAACAGACTGCTGTGTACATGCGTGCCTGAACACTTAAAACGTACCCTCTTTAAGTCAAAGGTCTCTACCTCCTTATTCTCATTCTATGAAATTGCTTCCAGTTAGTTACCGGTATATGGGTACACCTCTAAAATTCTAGATGATCAGAGATTGGCAGCGGATCTTTCTTCCGATGTAGCTCCAACCTTTAAGGCAATGATGATAACACATTACTCAATAAGTCCCGGGCCTGACATATAGATGGCGCCACTAATAAAAATCCATATGAACTTTTTTACCTGCAAATTGCACGTGACAAACGGCCACAAATGAAGAAGAAAAAAGTGATCTTTCACCAAGCCAACGCACAGTGTCACAAGTCAATAGTAACGTTGGCATGACTACATGAATTGCACTTCGAACTGATTCCACATCCACCCTATTCTCCAGCAACTACTGTATGCAATGAAAAGTAAACGCATCTTCATATTTCATGTTCAAGATCAGGATTATATAATATTTTAAGGTAAATTCTGAAGCTGATTAGTATAAAAAGTTGACACTTTAGTCATTAGAAATTAGTAATTTATTATTATGAAACTATTATAATAATATATAAGTACAAAATTAATTTTTTTAGTTTAAACTTGGTCATTATTTTCCAAGCATTTCTGTTGCATCATTAGATGTTTGAACTTTAAAAACTTTAAAAGATATTACAATAACAATCCTAAATATAAAGTTCTCTCTCTTCTTCGTTCATTTCATTCCTCCTTGCTTGCATTTGTTCTCTATTATGTTTACGGATTGCTTGTCTCTCTTTTGCTAGTAATCGTCCTTGTCTTCTTCTCTGTCACTCTCTTACTGTTTCTCTTTGTTGTCTTATTTATTCTTTTCTTATTTTTTAATCATTTCACCCCAAGCATGGCATTCCACTGCCACTAATGCGCATGGGGTTACATAGGGGAAAGTGATGAGAAAGAGTGGTTAGATATAGGAAATGTCAGAAGGAGGGTGATAGACGAGTAAGGATATTGAAGATGAGGGTTGGGTAGATGGGAAGAATGTTTGAGAGAATGGATGCGAGTTAGTGTGGTAGGAGGTGTCTATTGACCTTACATTTAAACTCCTGGAGATTATAGCAGTCGGGGAAGCAATCATGTGGAACGAAAATCCACAGGCAGGAAGTGCGAGAAAAGAAGCTGTTGGAGTAGAAGCTGCTTATACATTTTATCGGTTTCACTGTAAAAGGGTGGGACTTAGTTGCTAATCTAGTATCTCGTGCGAATTCGTACCTAGGGGCTCCCAGTGATCTAAGTTCATCGGAAGAGAAGCCGTGAAAGTATTTATAGAAGAAGCACAGGGAAGCAACGTTACGCCGGTGAGAGAGTGACTGCGGTCTCATCACTTTTCAGTTGAAATGGCTAGATGTAAACTTGTTTTCTGCTGACGTTTCCTTTTCTTGCACTTCTCGCTTCGGGAATGCTCTTGCTTCTTGCTTTCTAGTCAAAATTGATCTTCCAAAATTAAATTTCAATGTTAATCTTTATTTACGTTTACTTAATTTTTGTTATCTACTTAAAAGTGTGTTCTCTTATTCTCTCAAACTCACGCTATAGTTACTCCTTGAGTCTTCGTGTCTATATTGCCTGCCTTGGCATAATTTTTTTAATCATTTTACCCACAGCAAAACATTCTAATGCCACTGTTGCCCAGGGGATTACATAGGGAAAAGTGATGAGAAAGAGTGGTTAGATATAGAAAATGTCAGAAGGAGGGTAATAGACGGATGAGGATACCGAGGATGTGGGTGGAGTAGATGGAAGAAGAGCTTGAGAGAATGGATTCGAGTTAGTGAGATAGGAGATGTCTATTGACCTTACATTTAAATTCCTGGAGATTGTAGCTGTCTGGAAAGCAATTATATGGAAAGGAATTCCACAAGCAAGAAATGCGAGAAAAGAAGCTGTTAGAGTAGAAATTGCGGTTACATTTTATCGGTTTCACTGTAAAAGGGTGAGACCTACTTTTCAATCTATTCTTCTTCTTCTTCTATGTGCCCTGTCCCTTCAGGACGTAGGCGATCATGGATCACCACGTCTCCCTATCCCTTGTGGCTCTTAGTATGTTTGCTCCTGTTGCTCCTGGCAACCCCCGTTCCGTCATCCACCTGATCAGACCCTGCAAATATGTTATCCGCTGCCTTCCTCTGTCTCTCCTTCCTTCTATCTGACCAGTCAGTATCAGGTTCTCCAGGCTCTCCTTCCTCATTGCCTGTCCCAGGAACTTCAGTTGTCTCTTCCTGATGCTCAGCATCAATTTCCTTTTTGTTGCCATTCTTTCTAACTCTTCGTCGTTGCTTGTATGCTCAGTCCACGATATCCGTAGCATCCTTCATTTCGGCCGCTTCCAGTTTTGTCCTCATTTTCGATGATATTGTCCAGCATTAGCTCGCGTAAATTCATATATAGGGGTCACCAGTGATCTAAGTTTATTGGAGCAGAAGCCGTGAAAGGTGGATGACAGAACAGAGGTTGCGTGGTTTTACAGGAGAAAGAGCATAAAATTAAGAAAAAAGAAATTACAAAGAAAGAAATAAGGAATGAAAGATGATAAAAAGAAAGACAAAAATGATGGGGCAACACATAATGAAAGATAGAGAAAGATTTAAAGAAAGAATGAAAAATTAAGATAAAGATAAGAAAGAAAACATGCAAAGAAAAAATCAGAATGAAAGAAAATATTTAAAAAAACAAAAGAATGAATGAAAATATAAAGGTAAAATCAAAGAAAGAACGAAAAAAATAAAGAAACTGTAAACAGAGTCAAGAAAAAATAAAAAGAAAGAAAAATCAAATTAAAAAGAGAAGAAAGTGATGAAGAGCAAATTAAAAAGAAAGAAAACAAGAAAAAGTAAAGAAAAATGGAAATATAGAAAAGAGACTAAGAAAGAAAATTCCAAGATGGAGAAAAAAAGGCTAATAATTTCTTAAAAAATCGAAATAGGAAAAAAAGTAGGAAGAAACTAGAACACTGAGAAAAATATGGGAATTAAAAAACGAAAGATAAAAGATAGAATAAAAGCAAAAAAATGGTGAATCATAAGTTTTGTATAAAAATGACGAAAACAGGAGAAAAATAGTATTTGTCTATCTTTCTCAGATGTGGTAGTATTTACAGTATTTACATTATTTGGACTATTGTCCTCATCTTTGTTGCTATTTGTATGACGTTTAATTATAGATCATTCTATTTGTCTATATTTCTGAGATGAGGTAGTATTTATACCATTTACATTATTCGGACTATTGTCCTCGTCTTCGTTGCCATTTGTACGACGTTTAATAATAGATCATTCTATTTGTGTATATTTCTGAAATGAGGTCGTATTTACACTATTTACATTATTCCGACTGTTTTCCTGATTTTTGTTGCCATTTGTACGACGTTTAATAATAGATCATCTATTTCTCTATATTTCGGAGATGAGGTAGTATTTACAGTATTTACATTATTCGGACTATTGTCCTCATCTTTATTGCCATTTGTACGACGTTTAATAATAGATTATACTATTTGTCTATATTTCTGAGATGAGGTAGTATTTACAGTATTTACATTATTCGGATTATTGTCCTCATCTTTGTTGCCATTTGTACGATGTTTAATAATAGATCATTCTATTTGTCTATATTTCTGAGATGAGGTAGTATTTACAGTATTTACATTATTCGGACTGTTGTCCTCATTTTTGTTGACATTTGGATGACGTTTAATAATAGATCATCTATTTCTCTATATTTCGGAGATGAGGTAGTATTTACAGTATTTACATTATTCGGACTATTGTCCTCATCTTTGTTGCCATTTGTACGACGTTTAATAATAGATCATTCTATTTGTCTATATTTCTGAGATGAGGTAGTATTTACAGTATTTACATTATTCGGACTGTTGTCCTCATCTTTGTTGCCATTTGTACGACGTTTAATAATAGATCATCTATTTCTCTATATTTCGGAGATGAGGTAGTATTTACAGTATTTACATTATTCGGACTATTGTCCTCATCTTTGTTGCCATTTGTACGACGTTTAATAATAGATCATTCTATTTGTCTATATTTCTGAGATGAGGTAGTATTTACAGTATTTACATTATTCGGACTGTTGTCCTCATCTTTGTTGCCATTTGTACGATGTTTAATAATAGATCATCCTATTTGTCTATATTTCTGAGATGAGGTAGTAGTTACAGTATTTACATTATTCGGACTGTTGTCCTCATCTTTGTTGCCATTTGTACGATCTTTAATAATAGATCATCCTATTTGTGTATATTTCTGAGATGAGGTAGTATTTACACTATTTACATTATTCGGACTGTTGTCCTCATTTTTGTTGCCATTTATATTATACGGACTATTGTCCTCGCCACATTTACTCATAAATTGATGTTAATTGAACCCTTCTTACCCACAGAAAAAAAAAACTTTGCCGGCAAAATCAAGAGCGCCTCCCTACTACAATTTGGCAAACTTAAAATTGAACATGCGTATAAGAACTGTTTTAAACATGGCTGCTGTGTAAATATAATAAAATAGAAATCATGCATGTAATATTTCTTGGCCTTATATTACAAATATTTCCCTTACATTATTGTTTTGGTTGAATAACAAGTCACAGTTCAGTAATGATTTTTTCTTCCTTTTAAAAAGGGGAAATTTGCATATGGAAAATATAATTTCCGGATAACATTGTGCATCGGAATATTTCAAACGAAAGAAAATACAATTACATTCAATGTAATATAAATAAACGTTTTCCTTATTTGTTTTTCGAAATGCCGATATGCATACATCTATTTCAATTAAATTCACACAGAGGGAGACTGTAATAAAAAATAGAAAAAAATTAAAAAAGATAAAAATATACAAGAGAAACAGGAGTTCCTCTAGTTGCAAACATTTTGAAAAGAAAAACTTGCCACTTTTTTGTCCATATGTCTAGTGAATGACAGAGTGCCCAGTAAAAAAAAAAAAAAAAAAAAAACGGCAAAATTAGTATCACTGTTTTATAATATCATTGGTTTATCAGGATGAATTAACCTTGAAAAAGTTTTTTGAATTTTCATGACTTCAAAAATCATTCCCTTCTCGCGTAATTAACTTTGATTGATTCATCTATCCTTCTGGGATGAGGTTATATTTACACTATTTACATTGTTTGGACTGATGTGCGTTGTGGTACAGTGGATATCGGCTCGGAACATCATTACGACGTTTTAGCTGTTGTACATTCCGGCTTGCTCTCCTGCTGGATATTTCGAACCGCACCACTTATTACGATCACTGGGGTATCAGCCACTCGATGCAATACACGCTTTCGAGACATGACTGACCAGACAGAAGATTATCCCGCAGTAGGTTGCCATTACTTTCTGCGGTAGACTGGTTGCCGACCAAGCCTATAGAACCCATAACCTGAAGGAAGAGACGAGTTAATACCTTTCCCAAGGTTATTTGCGCGTAAGTGAATGCAGTGATTTCAACCGGAATTCCAACTCGGCTCCTCGACCCGATATCCACTGCACCACAACGCACATCCTCTGGAGTATATCGTTCTCATTCAATGTGCGATGACACTTCTGGTAGCCATGTAGTTACTTCCCTTTAACTCAAGAACTTGCTCAGTAGATACAGATATTGGCTAGTCCCAGTGACTTGCCCCAAAGAGGTGTAAGTTCAATACCAGGCTGCTGCAGTGGTGAACAGATAACCTTGAGATTTAAAGTAAAAGGAAATAACTAAATGGCTACCAGAAGTGGCATCGCACATGGAACGAGAATGATATACCCTAGTGATTGTAATATAGGGTACGGTTCAAAATTGCTAGCACCTGAAGAAGGCCGGAGCGTACAACGACCAAAACATCATAGATCTAAACTTATTTATAAATGGAACTTTGTGTGTGTGTGTGTGTGTCCGTTACCTATAGACTCCGAAACGGCTGAACCGATTTTCTTGACAATTTACACAGTTGTACTATAAGCGTCTGCGAGCTTTCTTAGTTAGGGTTTGTGTCGATGTACCCCCGATAAATATCGAAAATCGATAATCGAAAAAATCCAGTTATAGAAGGTGTGGTCCAATTTTAATTAACTTTGATACACTCATAGACAAAGACATAAGAAACGATATTCAGAAGTTTCAAGGTTGCAGTTCTTACAATAGTGCAGAAAATTGATAATATATATATATATATATATATATATATATAGGCAAGATGTTTGTGTGTGTGTGTCTGCCTATCTGCCTGTATGTCTATTTTTTTCAGCCCTTTTATTTTAGTTTTTGCTTCGGGTTTTGCACTAAGTAGGTATAATTGTAGTTCTTAGTCTCAGCCATGATACCATTTACTCAGAGGACTTATTTAGCCTTCAAAATTCAGTTTACGACAAAAACAACTTATTTGATATCGATACCAGGAAATCAAAATTTAACTTACATCAGTGATGCTACCGCAGGCCGGACTGCTGCCCTCAAGCCAGATCCTGGTCGAAACGGCACCAGATGTGACGCATCAGCCTGGCTGGCCGTCTGTCTAATGTCACGCTCGTTCTCGATGACGGTCGTGACGATCCCAGTTGTGACACTGCCACGCGGTCCCAGCGATCCCGTCCGATGATGTCGCCACAAAAGCTGAACTACAAGACGTCTTTTGCAACAATGTTGTGATTAGATCCCATTATTCTCGTCGTGCAATTCCAATAGTCGTCCCTTTTAGCCAGTCCGGACACTGGTGTAAACTTATGAGTTGAAAAAAAATAAACACGGCACCAGAAAAATTAATAAAATAGATGAACGAAATCGAACACTTCTGGAGAGCCACGTAGAATGACTTTATATGAAGAAAAAAAACAATGCCTGTCTTTTCCCAAGAATACAGCTGTCGAAAATGTTATACAATCGTCGGAAATGATATACAGTTGTTTAAAATGCTGGTTGTAACGGAGAGAGAAAGTTCGCCAAAAGTATCATAGCTTCCAATAGTTAAATGAAATGTTTGATCTAAGTTTCGTTAACGTTGAAATGTGCTGCTAAAACAGCAAAGTTCTTTCGGGTTCTTGACGGAATCTGACGGAATGTGCCGAATCGGAGCGGCCACTGGCGGAGTGTGTGGGGGTACTGACGGCGGTGGCACTCTGCCCGAAATCTGAGCTAACTAGCTCTTTTCGTGTCGAGCATCTATTTTTATAACCAATTTCGAATTTCGATCTTCTCTGGAGGATGTGCGTTGTGGTACAGTGGATATCGGCTCGGAATGAGAAACCGGGGAGCCGAGTTAGAATTCCAGTTGAATCCATTGCATTCACTTACGCACAAATACCCTTGGGAAAGGTATTAATCCGTCTCTTCCCTCCAGTTATGGGTTAAATAGCAGGACAGATTGGGTTCTATAGCCTTGGTCGGCAACCAGTCTACCGCAGAAAGCAATGGCAACCTACTGCGGGATAAACTTCTGCCCAGTCAGTCAGGTCTCGAAAAAGACATGATCGCCCAATCGTGTTTCACGTATGGCACTTAACTAACTGACTGATCCTCTCTGGGGATCCGGTCGGCTCACAGTCTTCGGCCAATGAAAATCGGTTTCCGCCCCTTCGATTTGCGGATGTCTTAGCTCGACCAATGAGATCATGCCAACTCACATCGAACCGAATCCAGCTCGGGTGACTTCGGACTGTTGGGCTAAACAGCGGATTTGTCCTTCGGGTAACCTTATCAAATCACTCTGACAATTGTTTTGTCTACGCGTTTTCAGATTACATTTCAAATTTAAGAGAAATTTATATGAACATGAAAAGATTCGAAATGTATGCAATCATCAAAGACGAGAAATGATTATTTTCCCAAAATAATTTTATTTTATGCTCCCGTTTTTTAGCACTTGATGGTACTAAAATTATTATTTTTTTCCGAATCTCACATCGCATGAGGCAATAAAACACTAATAATATCACCAATATCAATTTCTCTCTCCGTTGTTTTAAATCAACCAAAGGAAAGTATCCCCGCGGGAGAAGGGAAGGTATCACCGTGGGAGATAGTGTCACATATCCATTCATTTTTCTTTCAGTCTACGGTTTCGCTTTAACTGGAAACAACTACTGCTTTTTAGTCTTTCGTGCCAAAGTCCAGAGAGTCTGAGCTCCAGGACCATGGATTAGTTTTAAAGCTGTCATTACACCCGAGCAACGCCGGGCTATAGTGTTAGTATGTCAATAAAAACGAGGACAGTCGTCCGAACAATGTAAATAGTATGATTGGTAATTTCACGATTATTGTTGATTTTATAAGCACTGCTTAGATTTGGCACAAAGCCGAAAGTATCGGGCACGCAGTGAGGATCGACCTCACTACTCAGTTGTAATAGGTTGTAGCGAGACAAGATTGTTAACCATTACACCGGTGTCTTCTTCATGCGATTATTGTTCAGTTAGGGCTTGAATCATGATAGCTAAATATTTTTTTCTGAATATACCGTATATTTACTGAAAACAATGTAGTTTAATCTTATCGTTAATTCGATCCTGTTCAGATGACCAAAATGTGTGTCGCTATAACACGCTAAGTTAATTATTTTTATATTCTATCATATATTTATTTGCTGTGCCCCTTCAGGACGTAGCTCTCCACAATTTCTTGACGTTTAGAACTCTTAATAAATTTTAATTTTTTATTTCTCCAAAAGTTCCGCCTTCCATTTATTCCAGCCTACTAATTATGTTACGCGTTATTTTATGTCTTGCCTTCCATCTGTCCTGTGTGTATCAGATTTTCCTAGCCTTTTTCCTCATAATGTGTCCTAGAAATTTCAGTCGTCTCGTTCTCAAATACAATTCTCTTCTTGTTTGAGTTTTCTTTAAAACTTTGTCTTTGCCCACATATTCTGTCCATGGAATCCTCAGTATCCTTCTGTAGAAACACATTACTGTAAGTTCAAGTCGTCTCTTCATTTTTCACTGCCATACGGAAGAGTAGATATTTTGTAATATTTAGATATTCTTTTTTTTTCCTTTTAACGATTTTTTATTACTTTCCTTAGCTTTTGCAAGGCATCTTTCACTATCCCAATGCACCTTTGGATTTCAATATCACCCTTTCTATCCTCAATTAAAACGTTTCCCAGATATTTTTGTTTTTTACTCGTTCGATTTTCAAATCTCCGATTTGTCATTTGAATTTTGGGCTCATCGTCGTCTTAATCATCAGAAGTTTCTATTTAATCCTTTAATCTCGCTTTCTTTCGCTGTCTTCTGTTAGATTGTTCACATTTATCACAGAAAACTCTCTCCGAAGCGAGCAGATTGCACATTGACATAACCCAAGTCACTCCAGAGTTCACATTCCGATGTCGGTCAGTCACTCAAGTGCCGTAAGCGATACACACTTGAGCGATCATGTCTCTTTAGAGACATGACTGGTTGTGCAGAAGATTATCCTGCAGTGGGTTGCCATATTTTTCTGCGGGATATTGGTTGCCAGCCAAGGCTATCGAACCCAATCTGTCTTGTTATTTGACCTATAGCTAAAGTGAGAAGAGATGGATTATATTTCATTATTATATTAACTATAATTAGTGGGGGAGCAGTTTAGTACTTCATACCAATGGAAAAAACAATCATCCACTTTACGCGCAGTAGAATTTTAAATTATGTTTCCAACTATTATATTCAGTCAGTCAGTTAAGTGCCATAAGTGACGAACGCTTTTATCGATCATGTCTCGAAAGAGACATGACTGACTGGGCAGAAGATCATCCCGCAGTAGGTTACCATTACTTTCTACAGTAGACTGGTTGTCAGCCAAGGCTGTAGAACTCAATCTGTCCTGTCATTTAACCCATAAATAGATGAAAGAGAAGGATTAATACCTTTCCCAAGCTTATTTGTGCGTAAGTCAATCCTAGGTGTGTCCTAAGTAGCTCGATTAAAAACGCTAAGATTGAACCATCTTTTTTATGGTCTCCTCTTATTTGAGTAACCATCTCTTCAATGAATATTTTGAGAATCCTCGTACGCTTCGTTTGATGTGAGCATACAGCTTGTGGTATGATCAGTTTTCCCAATTAATAGGGCTGACCCTAATGTGTATATTCAGGAAAAAAACCTGCTTGTATTCAGTATTCATTAAAGCCAATACGAATTGCCTCTAACAATTCTACTACAACTTAATGAGCTCTCATTGCTAACCACTTTGCTAATGGTTAATGCACTCTGTCCAGAGAAATTTATTGACCCCAATGAGTCTGACACCGAGCTAAAATATCATCACTGGACAAGAACTTATTTACACTTGTAGAGGCCTCGGTGATGCTTAGTAAATTAGTCTTGTACCAAACACGTTCTAAGTCCCCACATTCTAAATTTAAGAAATTTCAACGTTGTATATTTATGTATGAAAGGATAAAATATTTCGTTTCTACATTAAATCAAGGATTTATTAACAGAATAACAAAATTGTAAGGAGAAAAATATAAGTGAAATTTGTTAACTGAACACTTAACATATTTTGCTACATTGCTACAAGGTTCGTCAGCTAACCGCTCCCATGTCAGACTGAAATTGACAGGTCACAGAAAGTGGTTTAAATAGTGAAGTTTCTCATGTTGACGGCTTCAGCAGGCATTTTCATTCTTAAGTGTGAAAAATCGTCATATATTAATTTTCTATTTCTTATCCAATTAAGATCCAGAATGTTGCTTTTCACACTGACTTGTGAAATTTGCGTTGGTCAAAAATGCAGGAAGATTAATTTGTGTTCGAGCTAGACTGAGGAAGAACATCATCATGCTTCTGACACGGCTTCACAGAGAGCAAACAATGATTTGCTCGGTTCAAGGATTTCTTTCCTTTTTAGGAATAAGGCAAAGGAGAATGTGGTTTGATCCAAATCCCTAATTAATGAATCTGCCTTGAATACATATAGTTAAGAGAATTTGTACATGAAAGTCATTAAAGCTTGTAGTAAATACAGTAGTAATTGTCTTTAATAATTATACTACATAACCTAATTTTTTTAAAACCCTATTAAGAGATGATTAACACTGTCCCACTGGGCTTGGAGTTATATAAGACTGACCCCTGAAAAGTCGAAACAGAACAGAGACGACACAATACGTGGTAAACTTAACGACTCATTTATTTAAACTTCTCGCTATTGGACTTGAAGTACTTACAATTATCATCATCATTACGGACGTTGTTATAACATGAATCTGCCTTGAATACATATAGTTAAGAGAATTTGTACATGAAAGTCATTAAAGCTTGCAGTAAATACAGTAGTAATTGTCTTTAATAATTATACTACACAACCTAATTTTTTTAAAACCCTATTAAGAGATGATTAACACTGTCCCACTGGGCTTGGAGTTATATAAGACTGACCCCTGAAAAGTCGAAACAGAACAGAGACGACACAATACGTGGTAAACTTAACGACTCATTTATTTAAACTTCTCGCTATTGGACTTGAAGTACTTACAATTATCATCATCATTACGGACGTTGTTATAACATGAATCTGCCTTGAATACATATAGTTAAGAGAATTTGTACATGAAAGTCATTAAAGCTTGCAGTAAATACAGTAGTAATTGTCTTTAATAATTATACTACACAACCTAATTTTTTTAAAACCCTATTAAGAGATGATTAACACTGTCCCACTGGGCTTGGAGTTATATAAGACTGACCCCTGAAAAGTTGAAACAGAACAGAGACGACACAATACGTGGTAAACTTAACGACTCATTTATTTAAACTTCTCGCTATTGGACTTGAAGTACTTACAATTATCATCATCATTACGGACGTTGTTATAACATGCCTCTTCTTAAGTTAATTTACTTTCTTTGTTAATTCTTTTAACTTTTCTAAAATACAAAAAAATTATTTACTATTAAAATTTTGTTTTGGTTTGAATGCATGGATGATAATTCACGGACATTATAAAATCCAACAGATATTTTGGAGTTTATATTTTTCGCACTTGCTGTGATTTCCATAACTTTCATTTGTATTCTTATTTGTTTAAAAGATCCTTCTAAATGATTACTAATTGATTTACGTTTTAAAATCTATTTTCAAAACCTGAAACTTGTAAAAATCTTGTGGAAGAAACAGCCAGTACTCAACTAGAATAGAAGTTGGGTTTGACTGATCAAATAACACCAGGGCAAATTGGTAGGTGGTTTAAATATTAACCTGGGCGATTCCATTCTGTTTCAGTCAAGTCTATTCCGTAACCAGTGATTGGCTGATAATTTCAGTGTGTACATTGAGCTCCATAGATATTCAGCACAATATCCACCATTTGTCTTTGGGCCACATAGGGATATGTATTCAGTTACAACCCTGTTTATTTTTGTCTGCTAACTGGACGCTAGTTGGAAACATCAGGAAGGTGACTCTCACACTCTTGAATATTCAACTTCCTACAGGAAGACAAAAGGAGACAGCCATGTAGAAAGATAAGTTATTTGACTTCTACAACATTGAAATAGTTTTCCTAGTACTTCAAAAATCCATTTGTTTAGTTATCACTACATATAACATATTTGTCAGTAAATTTGTTCGTTCTTTCGGTGTTCTGATATTCATCTTCATCTAATTTTATTCTGTCTCCTTTTTTTAGAGTTGTTAAATTTGTAGCAACATAGAAACTGTTAAAATTCTTTTCGATTCTATATTTTGCCAGTTTCTCTCTATCTCTCTCTATCTCTCTCTGATTCTGATGAGATCGAGCCATTTCGATAATACCTTTTTTGGATGTAAAGGTAATGTGGTTCTTATTTTCTATCCCATAATCAATTCAGTGAGACTAACACATGTTGTTTGGATTTGTATACGTTTCGATGCCATTAATTCTTTTAGATATTTTAAAAGTGCTTTCCACTTATCCATTTCGCTTTAGGATAATGTTGACTTCATGCCATGTGTCTTTCAAAGCATAACTTAAAAATTATTTCTTATTGACAAATTCAATAAGAATTCTCTAATGTGGGAGGTAACTTTTAAACTTCCCTATCACGCATTCGCCTGCCATCGGATTAAGCTTTGCTATTTCTATATATCTTGAGAAATAACCAATACCCATATTTGTGTCCTTGGTGAGTGAAAATGTCTGTACCAATTCTTTACCCTAGACCATGAGGAAGGGGTGTTACTTTTCATTTTTCCTTCTTATTTGCTGGTCGATTTACGTTACTAAAAAAGAATTGTTTTTCTTTTTGATATTCTTCCAATGCTTGAGATATTTTAGGCCCCCACACGAATTCTTTGGCTTTCTTTTGACATTTGTTTAGTCCCAAGCGAGCAATATGAAATCTCTTTAATATTTCTGGTTTAAAATTTTCAGGTATGACATTTCTGGTCTGAAATCATACTAAATTGTCTTGAACTGGCAATTCAATCCGATTTGGAAAATATGACCATATACCTTCATTTTATTCTTCCCTGTTTTTTGTGACCATCCATTTAGTGTGAGAGTTATTATTTCCAATAATACAGTGTCCTTTTGAGTGGTTATTTTTATTTCCTTTAATTTCTTATCCGAATCTGGTCTGGTTCTTTGCTCGCAGTCTATGTATGCAACAAAGTCTTTGCTGGTACTACTATGAGTGTCGAATAAATGACTTCTTCAGGTAAAACTAATACCTTTCTTGAAACGTGTTATGGGTTATATCTTCCCATGCTCATTAGATTTTTTTTAATCGTTTCACCCCAAGCAATGTGGTCCCGCCACTGATGAGCAATGGACTACATAGGAGTAAAGGTTTATGTAGGAGGAGAGTAAAGAGTAAAGAGGAACCGGTTACGAGGGGTGTCAGAGAAAGAGCAAGAGAAGGATAGAAACACAGGTGTGAAGACAGTTGTAAAGGTAGAGAGAAAAGAAAAGAAAAAGATATAAAGGCTGATATAGAAAAAACTGGAGTCAATTGGATAAGAGATGGGAATTGACTTTGCATTTTTCCTGGAGGTTGTATCCGTCAGGAAAGTAAGAATATGGAAGGGAGTTCCACAGGCGGGAAGTGCGAGAAAAAAGTTGATGGAGTAGAATTGCCGACTGCATTAAGTTGATCTAACTGTCAATGGATGGGATCTTGTAGCTAGTCTGGCCGCATGAGTAAATTCTAATGGCGAGGACACCAGGGACTTAAGTTTGTAGGAGCAGATGCTATGGAAATATTTATACAAGAGACAGAGGGAAGCCACATCCATCCGGTGAGAAAATGGCTGGAGTCAAGCAGCCAAGTCGGGATCTATCACATTACAGATTCTCCTTTGGAGCCTGTCGAAAACACTGAGATGAACAGCAGAGGCGGCTGACCATATATGACAGCAGTATTCTATGAACGGAAGGATCTTTGACATCGTAATAAGTTATTGTACAGATTATATGTGTTTATTAACGGTATAATTGGTCTTAGGTCTGTTAACAAATTAAATGAATCGACGTTAGTGACATGTCTATAAAACTTCTTACTTCATACACACTTGAAACACTCTTTCTCAACATGTGGGCATTCCCTTTCTGCAGTATTGAGTGTGCGTGATTCAAATTATATTATATTTGACTTCCACTCTATTCTTTGAAATAAAGCAGTCGCGAAACCATAGCCGCTAACATCAAGGCTAACTATTGTAGACTTGGTTGGATCACAAGATGGTAGAATCGGTGCTTGATATATTAATTCCTTTAATCTTTGAAAATAATTCTCTTGTAGTTAATCTAACACAAATAAATTTTCCCTTTTGAATAATTCGGCCACTGGTTGAATTATTTTAGACATGTTTGATAAGAATTTTCCTAATTATCTTACTATGCCAAATAATTTATTTATTTAGTTAAAATTTTAGTTGCAGATAAATCTGAAAGTCTGATTTTGCTGGGTTAAATTCGGTCTCCAGAAATGTTGTGTCCAAAATATTCTCATCGTCTCATATACACTGGCCGTTGATTCCAGCTGGGTCGTCTCATATACACTGGACGTTGATTCCAGCTGGGTAATCTCATATACAGTGGCCGTTGATTCCAGCTGTGTCGTCTCATATGCACTGGACGTTGATTCCAGCTGAGTCGTCTCATATACACTGGACGTTGATTCCAGCTGGGTCGTCTCATATACAGTGGCCGTTGATTCCAGCTGTGTCGTCTCATATACACTGGACGTTGATTCCAGCTAGGTCGTCTCATATACAGTGGCCATTGATTCCAGCTGGGTCGTCTCATATACACTGGCCGTTGATTCCAGCTGGGTCGTCTCATATACACTGGACGTTGATTCCAGCTGGGTCGTCTCATATACACTAGCCGTTGATTCCAACTGGGTCGTCTCATATACAGTGGTCGTTGATTCCAGCTGTGTTGTCTCATATAAAGTGGCCGTTGATTCCAGCTGGGTCGTCTCATATAAAGTGGCCGTTGATTCCAGCTGGGTCGTCTCATATACACTGGCCGTTGATTCCAGCTGTGTCGTCTCATATACACTGGGCGTTGATTCCAGCTGGGTCGTCTCATATACACTGGCCGTTGATTCCAGCTGTGTCGTCTCATATACACTGGACGTTGATTCCAGCTGGGTCGTCTCATATACACTGGGCGTTGATTCCAGCTGGGTCGTCTCATATACAGTGGCCGTTGATTCCAGCTGTGATGTCTCATATGCACTGGACGTTGATTCCAGCTGGGTCGTCTCATATACACTGGACGTTGATTCCAGCTGGGTAATCTCATATACAGTGGCCGTTGATTCCAGTTGTGTCGTCTCATATGCACTGGACGTTGATTCCAGCTGGGTCGTCTCATATACACTGGACGTTGATTCCAGCTGGGTCGTCTCATATACAGTGGCCGTTGATTCCAGCTGTGTCGTCTCATATACACTGGACGTTGATTCCAGCTGGGTCGTCTCATATACAGTGGCCATTGATTCCAGCTGGGTCGTCTCATATACACTGGCCGTTGATTCCAGCTGGGTCGTCTCATATACACTGGACGTTGATTCCAGCTGGGTCGTCTCATATACACTGGCCGTTGATTCCAACTGGGTCGTCTCATATACAGTGACCGTTGATTCCAGCTGGGTCGTCTCATATACAGTGGCCGTTGATTCCTGCTGGGTCGTCTCATATACACTGGCCGTTGATTCCAGCTGGGTAATCTCATATACAGTGGCCGTTGATTCCAGCTGTGTCGTCTCATATACACTGGACGTTGATTCCAGCTGGGTCGTCTCATATACACTGGACGTTGATTCCAGCTGGGTCGTCTCATATACACTGGGCGTTGATTCCAGCTGGGTCGTCTCATATACAGTGGCCGTTGATTCCAGCTGTGTCGTCTCATATACACTGGACGTTGATTCCAGCTGTGTCGTCTCATATACACTGGACGTTGATTCCAGCTGGGTCGTCTCATATACACTGGGCGTTGATTCCAGCTGGGTCGTCTCATATACAGTGGCCGTTGATTCCAGCTGTGTCGTCTCATATACACTGGACGTTGATTCCAGCTGGGTCGTCTCATATACACTGTACGTTGATTCCAGCTGGGTCGTCTCATATACAGTGGCCGTTGATTCCAGCTGGGTCGTCTCATATACAATGGCCGTTGATTCCAGCTGGGTCGTCTCATGTGCAGTGGCCGTTGATTCCAGTTGGGTCTTCTCATATACACTAGGCCGTTGATTCCAGCTGTGTTGTCTCATATACAGTGGCCGTTGATTCCAACTGGGTCGTCTCATATACACTGGACGTTGATTCCAGCTGGGTCGTCTCATATACAGTGGCTGTTGATTCCAGCTGGGTCGTCTCATATTTTCTTTATTTAGCTTAAGTCCGGCTTTTTTAATGGTTTAAGAACGGTTTTTAGTCTTTCGCCGTTTTCTTTTATCGTTCTGTCATATATTAGAACATTGTCGATAATTGCTTCGACTCCAGCCATTTTTTCACCGGAGGGATGTGGCTTTCCTTTGTCTCTTGTATAATTTTTTCCATTGCTTCTGCTCCGTCGAACTTAAGTCACTGGTGTCCTCGCCATTAGAATTTACTCGTGCGACCAGACTGGCTACCAGGTCCCACCCATTAACCGTTAGATCATTAATTCTAACATCTTTCTTTGTAAGATTTCAGGAGCTGATCTGGAATATTTCTTTATTTAATGGACTTTGATAGACTCTTCTAATAGCACCCGATTCAGACAAAAAATAGCTCATTTTAATTTTAACATCATCTAAATTTTGTAACATGTAATATTCCCTTTCTACTGCTTGATTCTTTTTCTTCATTTATGTGCCATGTCCTTTCAGGACGTAGGCGATCATAGCTTTCCACATCTCCCTATCCCTGGTGGCTCTTAGCACGCTTTCTCGTGTTGTACCATGCAACCCTCGTTCCATCACCCACCTGATCAGGTTCTTCAAATATGTTATCCTCTGCTTTCCCCTGTCTCTTTTTTCCACTATCTGGCCTGTCAGTAACAGGTTCTCCAAGCCCTCCTTCCTCATTGCATGTCCCAGTAACTTTAGTTATCTCTTCCTGATGCTCAGTATTAATTTCCTTTTCGTTTCCATTGTTTCCAAAAACCTCGTCATTGCTCAAATGCTCGATTCATGATATCCGCAGGATCCTTCTGTAGAACCACATTTCAGCTGCTTCAAGTGTTTTCCTTCATCTTCAAAGATATTGTCCAGCATTCACTGCCATATTGAAGAACTGATACACATAGCAATCCAGTACTCTCTTCTTTGTTTCTAGGGAAATTGTCCTGTTTCTTAATACTTTACTCAACTTCTGGAATACTTCTTTCGCCATGACAATTCGCCTTCGAATCTCAGTGTCGAACTTTCCGTCTTCTGTTAGAACACTTCCTAGGTATTGAAATTTTTGTACCTGCTTGATTTTAATGTCCCTTACCTGTATTTGGCATTTTGAGCTGCCCTTTTTGCTGATGACCATGCATTCGGTTTTCTTGCAATTTCATTGTACTCTTTTCTTGTTACTCTCTAGATTCAGCTTCTTTAAATCTACACATATTTGGCCTTTTCTATTTATCACGGGTACTATGGCTCAAGGTTAATGGCCCGTGGGTACTATAGGTGCACACCTATAAGAGTATTATGGCTCATGCATACTATAGGTGCACACAATTGCTTCTGTGAACTTTTCAATATTTTCCTCGTTTTTAAGTCAATTTAATTCTTCCTTCACCTTTTCAGGAAAAAAAAACTTCACCCTAATGTGTTTTTTTAGTACAATTTTCTTTGGGTTTCATCTTATGTACTCTCCAGCGTCAAATGAAGTTACCTGTTCTATTTTGTATAAAAGGGTCAGTAAATTCATTTTCTTCTGATTTAAAATTAGGTTGAAGCATTTTTTAGGACATTTTCTTTAGGTCTCGGCTCATGCACCCTCCGGCGTCAAATGAAGTTACTTGTTCTATTTTGTGTTAAAGTATCACTAAATTATTTTTTTCCGATTTAACGTTATGGTGAACTATTTTTTTTAGGACATTTTCTTTAGGTCTCGGCTCATGCACTCTCCGGCGTCAAATGAAGTTACCTGTTTTATTTTGTGTAAAAGTGTTACTAAATTCATTTCTACCGATTTAACATTAAGGGGAAGCATTTTTAGGACAATTGTTTGCGGGGGTCTCGGCTCATGCACCCTCTGGCGTCAAATGAAGTTACCTGTACTATTTTGTGTAAAAGTTTCACTAAATTAATTTTTAAGGATTTTTAATTTAAACAATACGTTCTCTTCTCTTCCTTTACACATTAAACGACTTTTATCTCTAACATTTGTCTTTTCCTTCTTCAATAATTGCACTAAATCTTTCAATGCATTGAACTATTTTTGCAGAACTTGTGAAAATGCCTTTTACTGGTTTTAACAGTTTTGTTCTCAGATTTTTATAAGTTTCAACCGGGATAATACTTTTATCGCCGCCTGTATCATATTTAAATTTCACCGATCTCTTACTATTCTTTTTTTCAATTTTTCATACCACAAATCATTTAAATCTCTGTCAGCACCTAGTAAAATATTTCTTCCCTCATTTACTGTGTGTATCGTATTCGCTTTAGTTCTATTATACATTTTTCTTCATTTTTTTTTTAAATAATGTATTTATTACATCTTCGTCAATTACTGTAGTGGTTGATGTTTCCTTTTTCTAATTTTGTATCTCGTAGGTTTCACTAGCCGTCTTCATATTTCTGGTAAATTTCTTAATTTTGAGATCTTATTTGCTAACTGCTGCTGGCCATCTACGTTGCTTTCTCGAGTTTCAAATTGAGAATTAATTATAATCTTTCGGACAGGTAAATATTTTGTAGTCCTAGCACAAAAACGGTCTCTGATTCAGGCATTTTTCTCTGGAAATCTTCATACTTTAAATTCATCGAATGTGCGAATAAAGGTTTTCATTTGTTCTTCTGGTAATTGAACACAAATATTTTTTTTTCTTTTTCATGAATTATATTTCTTTTAGGCATGAAGTATGTATTGAAATTTTTACAACACTTTGTCGTACACGTTTGCGTTTTCTCGTCGTGGGAAATAGAATGTTCAGAACATATATTCGGCTTCGCTTCACATACAATATATTACTCTACTTACTTTTCTTTCCAAAGTTTCGATGCTCTATGAAATCGTTAAAATTTCTGCGGCCATTTTTGTAAATTTCTCGAGCTTGCAAAGTCGAACGTCTTTAGTGTAGATAATCTGAATTATGTTTTTTTTTTCGAATTTGATCCTGATCTTCTAAAAATTGATTTTCTTAATTTTGAAATAATCCATCTATAGCACCATGTACCACTGGGATTAGGGTGGAAAGATATGCTATATGAAAGTGGCCGTTGAAAAGTAGAAGCAGCTAAATGGTGACACGATATGTGGTAAACTTAACCCTGAAACACTAACCATCAATTAAAGTTACGCCTCTACTAACCATGGGTATATCATACCCGATTTGAAAATATCAAAAAAAAATATATATTAAACGTAAATCTTTATTTGAAATATTTTACATGCAGGCACTTCAAAATTTAACATTAATTGGAAATGAAAAACATCATCAGCCATTATACCACCCGCACATCCATGCTTACCTCAACTCGTATTCCCCAGCGGTCACCCATGTAAGTACTAACAAGTTTTAGCCTAACCATGAAACACTAACCATCAATTAAAGTGACATCACTACTATCCATGGATATATCATCCTCAATTCGAAGATATCAAAAAAAAAAATTAAATATAAATCTTTATTTGAAATGTTTTACATGCAAGCACTTCAAAATTTGTACTTTGAGATTAATTGGAAATGAAAAATTAATTGGAAATGAAAAACATATGATTAGGGTAGGAAAATCAGGTACTGAAAATTGTAACTAAATTGTAATTAAAATGGCGTCATTTGCGCTGGGTAATTGTGGTACAGTAGATATCGGCTCGGAACGAGAAATCGGGGAGCCGAGTTCGAATTCCAGCTGAATCCATTGTATTCACTTACGCGCAAATACCCTTGGGAAAGGTATTAATACGTCTCTTCCTTCCAGTTATGGGTTAAATAACAGGACAGATTGGGTTCTATAGCATTGGTCGGCAACCAATCTACCGCAGAAAGCAATGGCAACCTACTGCGGGATAATCTTCTGCCCAGTCAGTCATGTCTCGAAAGAGACACGATCGCCTAAGCGTGTATCACGTATGGCACTTAACTGACTGACTATATACCCGTGGTTAGTGATTTTGGGTTAATAACTGAGTTGTTTAAATTGCCAGTTGAATCCGTCTTGATGTCAGTATTTTCAAGTGCTTACAATCATCATAATTTCTGATAATGTTATAACAAACAAAGTGTTGATATTTAAGGAAATTACAGAAGCTCTTACGGAAAGTAGCAAAGGAAAGGAAGAGAAGATTTAGTATAAACTACAAGAGAGAATGAATGGCTCTTAACAAAAAGATGAACCAAAAATCTAAATTAGAACTTAAACGTGGTTCTACTGAAACATACAGATGATTCCATGGACCGAACATGTGAATAATGACGAGGTTTTACAAACAATGAAAGCAAAAATCAAACTTATGCGTAATATATCTATTTTGCTTAGTGTAATAACACTTTTCAACATTCACTGGCACAGAAGAGGATAGGAATAACAGTAATCTAGTTGCTTAATATATTGCTTCGTTTCTGAAAGGCTTTTTTCCTTACTGCAATATACCTTTGGATATCGGGTTTACGGCCTATCACGTTGAAGCCACCGGCTCTCGCTCGATCACCGAAGTTAATCAACGTTGAGCCTGGTCAGTACTTAGATGGGTGACCGCTTTGAAATACCGGGTACTGTAAGCGTTTAGTGACGGATGTGCGTTCTGGTGCAGTGGATATCGGCTTGGAAAGAGAGATCGGTGAACCGAGTTCGAATTCCAGTTGTATACGCTGCATTCACTTAAGCACTGGTACCCTTGGGAAAGGCATTAATCCGTCACTTTTCTCCAGTTATGGGTTAAATAACAAGGGTAGGACTTGGGGACCCTGCCCTTAAAAAACAAATCCCAATGAATCTTTGTACTCGAAAAGAAAAATGTATTACTAGACACAAAAACTTATATAAAAACTACAATAAATTGTTGAAAGAAAACGGTATTACCAGCAATAAAAAAATTTAGTTGGCAATAAATGACACGCCGAGGTTGATATGCCATAAAAACAAAACAACCAACCAATAACCTTTGGATATCTATGTTGCATTTCGTCATCGCTTACTAAATTAACCACCCAGTTGAAGATCTGTATCTAAGACTGGGAGATGTGTATGGTGTAATGGACATCGACACGGAAAGTAAACTAGGTGTGACGAGTTCAGTTCCTGCATGGTATTTCTGTGGTCCACTTTGCGCTGGGTTCTTACGCCTCGGGGTAGCAACCAATCTTGAAGGAAAGCTGAATTCAAAAATACTGAAGTGTGTTGTACTTCGTCAGTCTAACTTACCCTAGACGCACTACTGCTGCTATCATTGCTCGTAAACATGCTGCTTTTTACGATACTAAAGTAGCTTACGGACATATCACGCTGAAACTTAACAATAATCAAATTTAAGCAACGTACCTATATGGGTGACCGCTTAGCAATGTCAGTGGTGGTGATGTTTAATGTGCGGATCAAGTAATAAATAATGGATCCATCAGGTTTTACAAACTATGGAACCAAATGAAACTTATGCGTAATGTATCTATTTTGCTTAACGTTGTCCTATGTAATAATATTTTTCATCATTTATTGACATAGAAGAGGATAGGAATGACAGCAATCTAGTCGCTTCGCCGTCGTCCTGTGGCCTTGGCCGAGATATCACTCACTACATCCCTCCAATATTCCCTGTGCATTTGGAACTCTGGCGCAGTTTATAGCGAAATAAATAATCTTGTCAAATAGCTGAATACTTGATGCTTCACCAGGGCTACCAAGGATGTTTTTATTGTGACACTAACACTGGATGGGTTGCCTCCAGGCCCCATTGTGTTATTTAACCCATAACTGGAGGGAAGTGACGGATTAATACCTTTCCCAAGGGTACCAGTGCTTAAGTGAATGCAGGGTACTCAACTGGAATTCGAACTCGGCTCACCGACTTCTCTTTCCAAGCCGACATCCACTGCACCCGAACATACATCCGTCACTGAACACTTACAGCGCCTGGACTTCTCCAAGCCGTCGCCCATCTAAGTACTGACCAGGCCCACGTTGTTTAACTTCGATGATCGAACGAGAACCGGTGTATTCAACGTGATATGCAGTAATATGTCGCTTAATATGTTACTTCGTTTCTGGAAGGCTTCTCTCTGTACTGCAATATACCTTTGGATATCTATGTTGCATTTCGTCATCGCTTACTAAATTAGCCACCTAGTTAAAGATCTGTATCTGAGACTGGGAGATGTGTATAGTCTAATGAACTTCAGCACGGAAAGTAAACTAGGTGTGACGAGTTCAGTTCCTGCATGGTATTTCTTTGGTCCACTTTGCGTTATTGAGTTTGCAAAAGGCATGGCTCCATCTGAGTTGTCATTAATCTTGAAGGAAAACTGAATTCAAAAATACTGAAGAGTGTTGTTCTCCGTCAGTCCATCTTACCCTAGACGCACCACTGCTCCTATGGTTGCTTGTAAACGTGGTGCTTTCACGATACTAAAGTAGCTTAGGGACATATCAAGCTGAAACTTAACGATAACCTACATGGGTGACCGCTTAGCAATATATGGGGTCGTATTTATTTATATGCGGGTCATATAATAGATAATGGCTTGGAAATGTTAATTAATTCAAATTCTTGTCTGGTTTATTCTATTCAAATACCCTTGGAAAAGATATCAACCCACCTCTCTCTTTCGCAAGCTATGGGTTAGATAGTAAAACTTCGCTAAATCGCTAAACCATCATTAACTAACAAGAATTCCTGAAATATTTTCTGGCGTTAAATAATCTCTAAAGCCATACAAAAACAAATAAATCGATCAAAGAAATATTGATTATCTCCAGACATGTCTTTTAGATTCAAGATTAATTGCTTTATATTATAGAAACTAATATGGCTACAAAGTGAGGGATCAGTTGTTATATTGCTTATAATGCAGAACAGATTCCTAGTTTTATGTCCAGATTATACATTCTTGTTTGTTTATTGAATTTTGATTAACCATAAATCCACCTCTTTACCCTCCAGCTATGAGTCCATTAGTAAGAGATATCTCGAAATCGTTATTATTCTTCAAAAAAATGTCTTACAATCTAGAAATATTTTCCGGCTGTAAAAAAGCCCTTAAAGGTTGATAAAACGTAGAAAACGAATCAGTCAGTCGGCTGTAATGAGTTACAAAGAAGGAAAGTTTAGCTGTGACATAACCGGTTCGTAGTACGCAACTTAGTCTACATCTCTTTCAAAACTACCAGACATTTTTAGTTAATAATTTCATCGTTACTACGTTGTCTTAAAATTCGTTGTCAGAATCTGAATAAAATTCAAATTCTAACTTGACAGACTTTCTGTTTTACTGTTGAGGACCCTAGATGACACGCCAGGATTTGTTATTGGAGGCCACAACCTGAACAACATAAGGTATGCGGACGATACAGTGCTGATTGCGGACACGGAAAGGAAACTACAAGACCTCATACAGAAAGTAGCAGTGGAGAGTGAAAAAAGGGACTACAAATAAACTTTAATAAAACTGAGTGCATGGTCATCAGCAAAAGATACAACCCAAAATGACAAATACAAGTGGGAGATAACAGAATCAAGCCAGTACAAAAATTTAAGTACCAAGGAAGTGTTCTAACAGGAGATGGAAAGTGCGACACGGAGATCCGAAGGCGAATTGTCATGGCAAAAGACGCGTTCCAGAAGATGAGCAAAATACTAACACACAGGAAAATCTCACTAGAAATAAAGAAAAGAGTGCTGGTCTGCTACGTGATGTCAGTTCTTCAATACGGCAGTGAATAATGGACAATATCATCGAAAATGAGGACAAAACTGGAAGCGGACGAAATGTGGTTCTACAAAAGGATGCTACGGATATCGTGGACTGAGCATGCAAGCAACGATGAGGTGTTTGAAAGAATGGCAACAAAAAGGAAATTAATACTGAGCATCAGGAAGAGACAACTGAAGTTCCTTGGACAGGCAATGAGAAAGGAGAGCCTGGTGAACCTGATACTGACTGGTCAGATAGAAGGAAGGAGAGACAGAGGGAGGCAGCTGATAACATATTTGCAGGGTCTGATCAGGTGGATGACGGAACGGGGATTGCCAGGAGCAACAGGATCAAACATACTAAGAGCCACAAGGGATAGGGAGACGTGGAGAACCATGATCGTCTACGTCCTGAAGGGACAGGGCACATAGAAGAAGTTACGTCTAATTATTTCCATGAGTGTTTGAAATTCGAGACAAGATGTCTGCGACACCTGTGTGCTTGCAATCAGAAACTGAAGTGCTTTTTCAACTCTCCACAGATAATTTAAAGCATTTTTCAATCGATTTATGGGTTATCTAGTGTAAGTTGCCATCCCTCGTCTGGTCTTCATGATAGATGCGCCTAATTAATGATTATATAATGATGCGCGTGCGCATAGGAAAACCGGTTAACGAGTTTGATATCTACAGCGTAATATACACTATTGGCCATAATTATTAGGGAGGCCATTTTTTTTAAAAAGAAATGATCTACTTCATAGTATTTTTTGCATTTATTGCAAACTGAAAGTAGAATATTTCTTTTGTTATTACTTTGCAAAATTTTACAAGACAAAGAAGCAAACATGAATTCGTAAGAACCAGCCTAAATTTTCTTCATTCTTTCATTGATGAAACTGTAATATAGATAATTATTACATACTTGTAAATTCATTTGATGCACATGTTATTGTGCAATATTAAAAAAAGAAACATCCTATTTTCATTTACAATTATTAACTTGGCAATAAATACTAAAATAGTATGAAATACATTATTTAAAAAATGGTGGGATGGACTAATAATTATAATATTTAATGGCCAGTGGTATATATATATATATATATATATATATATATATATATATATATATATATATATATATATATATATATATATATATATATATGGCCGGTGGTATATATATATATATATATTGCCGGTGGTGTGTATATATATATATATATATATATATATACTTAGACGACCGGGCATACTTATATAATTATTAGGATACCCCAGTTTTTTAAAAGAAATGTTGTATTTCATACTATTTTTAGTATTTTTTGCAAGTGGATAATTCTAAATGAAAATAGAATGGTTCATTTATTATTATTACTTTAAAAAATTTTACAAGGCAAGGAAGCAAAAGTGAACTCGTTCGAATCAGCCTAAATTTTCTTCATTCTTTCATTGATGAAACTGCAATATAGTTAATTATTAAATACTTAAAAATTCATCTGATGCACATGTTATTGTGCAATATTAACAAAAAACAATCTATTTTCATTTACAATTATTCATTTGGCAATAAATACTAAAACATAGTATAAAATAAATCAGTTTTTAAATCACTGGGGTTGCCTAATAAATATGGTTGGTAGTGTATATTGGCACCGATAATTCGGTAGTAAATATATATATATATATATATATATATATACATATAGCAAATCTACAAGGTGCGATGGGTAAATTGTTGCTGTTTGTCTTGTAAAATTTTGCAACGAACCATTCTATTTTCATTTACAATTATTCACTTGGCAATAAATACTAAAAAATAGTATGAAATGCATCAGTTTTAAAATCACTGGGGTGGCTTAATAATTATGGCTGGTAGTGTATATTGGCACCGATAATTCAGTAGTAAATATATATATATATATATATATATATATATATATATATATATATATATATATATATATATAAAATCTACAAGGTGCGATGGGTAAATTGTCGTTATTTGTCTTGTAAAATTTTGCAAAGAACCATTTTATTTTCATTTACAATTATTCACTTGGCAATAAATACTAAAAATTTGATGAAATACATCATTTTTTAAACACTAGGGTGGCTAAATAACTATTTCCAGTAGTGTATATCAAAAAATTACGGTTGTTATATGAAATTATTTTTGTTGAACTGAGAAAGGTAAGTATGATTTGAACAGAATAGTAATGCGGGATTTTCACTAGAAATTGATGCAGATGGAAATTCCTATTTAGACTACTCGTATTTAAAACCATTGTCTTGTTTCCGGAGTGCGACAAGGTAAGGTAATATAATAACGCAGAACAGTAGTGGCAAAAGGAAACAACGCGTAAATTACTTAAGGTGAATATTTGTACTGACTTTTTTTTTGTATTTTACGGTTTATCAACCTTTCATCAATTATTTTCAAGCCATAAAATATTTTTAAAATATAAGAAATTTTTGGAGATAAAAATGATTTACTTATATAGGTCTATCAATTCTATAAATTTTGCTAGAAACGACCGACAAGAAAAATTTTATTAATATTTTAAGTAGGTATTAGTAATTTTCTGTTATATCGATTTCAGATATTTTGTTCCCTTGGACCATTTTCCTTGTTGTTCTTTTTTAACAAAACATGTTTATAAAAAATTATATATATATATATATATATATATATATATATATATAAATTTTTTAACATGTTTTGTTAAAAAGGAACAACAAGGAAAATGGTCCAAGGGAACAAAATATCTGAAATCGATATATATATATATATATATATCGATTTAAGATATATATATATATTTCATATATATATAAAATTATATAAAATTCCAATAATATATATATATATATGAATATATATATATATATATATAGTCTTTTAAGGAATTTTTTATTTAATAATAAATTTTAACTATAATTTACAGGATAGGTTTTTTAACTAGTATTTAACATGTAAATATTCTTTGATTTACTTATTTTTTAAGCATTTCTGTTAAATGTTTTGTCTTAGTTTTTAAAGAGAATTTTATTAAAGTATTGGTCTGTCTCTCGAATTATTTCTGACGCATCTAAAATGCGTTATAAATGATTCAAGATATAGATTTCCTTTTGTAAATAGTATGTTACGGTCATCACTATTGTAAACATCTAGTACGATATAGTTAGAAAATAAGAAATTAATAAAAAAAAACGAAAAAATAAGATATAATAAAGACGTAAAAAATGGAGGAAGAGAAAGAAAAGGCCAATATTATAAAGCGTTTAATTATATATATATATATATATTCTGTCTGCGGATGACTATATATATATATATATATATATATATATACATACATAAATTAGAGAAAATTTTCAAAATTCAAAGGTGTCGGATGTACATTTCGACATACGATCTCTAATAGAGACTCACGTCAGCGACATTGTTTTTTCCAAATGGCGAAGGCCCCGAGTTAGAGTGTGGAGGGGTTTTTGGTTAACAACGGTCACAAAGTGGAACAGGACAGAGCTGGTAGTCGCGGGGTTACAGGGTGTTGAAATGGTATATTTAGGAAGGGGAGGAATAGGAGTTCATATTTTATAAAGATAGACAACTAAATGAGTTAAATTACTTTATAAAGTTAAGATTTTGGGCTGTTTGAAGAGGTGTATTTAGGCGAGAAGGAATGGGTTTCAATATAAGATTTTAGAATTTTAAAAAAATTTCTTTACGTTTATTTGATTAACCCTTTTAGGTAGAAGCGAGTTAAATGCCAATTACAGGAAGTTATCAGTTTAAAAATTATTAGAGAAAAAAATATTAGTGAAAAAATATATATATACATATATGTGTTAACCATGGAAAAAGGGGTTTAGTAAAAGAATCCATATTTTCTAAAGATAGGCAATTAAAGGAGCTTGAGATAGGAAGGTAGGGGGGTTAAAATACTTTTTAAGTTTAACGTTAGGGTAAAATTAAGATTAAAATTTAAATTGAATCCTTTTAATTTATATTCTAACATCTAGTCAACGAGGATTTAAATTCTAAATTTAAGTATTCGAATAATTTGCCTTGTGGCGGCACTTACTGATGAATTCCCTCCTAAGATTCAGTAGCCGGTGTTGGTGGGGGTATTTTAATATTGAAATTTTTTCCAGTAAACATAAACAGCACCTATCACGAAAATTCCTCGGAATACGGGCTGAACCTATCAGTTTCCAGCTAATTTCAGGATCCAGCCCTTCTTCTTTCATTTTCCAGAATGCCCGCGAAAGGGCTGTCTGGTATCTCTGACCGGGGTTCGAAAAGGAGTACCGGTGGTTATACAGTATTTGTTTGAAAGGACCGGCGGACATACCGATATAGGTCCGGAAGTCGTTTTTTTTTTTTGTTAGATGGAGAAATGCGGGCTTCATAAATCACCTGGGTGGATTTGCATTTTCCCTCCACCGGGCAGGCGTCCACAGATTTACAGTTGCATTCGTTTAGAATTCCGGACCTAGATTCAGCATTGCGCAAGTTCACCAGAATACTCCTATTATGAGAACTAATAAGGCTGTCCATATTCGGGTGTACCTATTAAAAATCTTCCGTAGAGTGTTACTGTTATTAAAATGTTTGTCTATTAACTTGAGAAAATATTTACCAATATTGATGTTAGTTAGTTTACAATAAGAGGGGTTAAACTAAATTATCTTTCTTTTTCTACAGTTTCCTTTATTTTTATTTTTGGATGATTCGGAGTCTATTGTAGGTTTATTATATGTTAACTTGTTCTTATATCCGCTTTTTTAAGGGCCTTATTGTAAATATTTTTACTTGCGTTGAAAGCTTTAATGTTGGATGATAATTGGTTGATTCTATTATTCACTATATTGGGTATCTGTTTTATAATATTTTGGGGTGGTTGGATGAAATATTAATATAAGTGGGGGAACTATTTTCTTTGAGAAATGGTTGGTAGGATCCATCATTAAGTTAAGGATCCACCAAGTATCCACCAAGTTAAGGGTGATGTCTAGATAGTTTACAATTTTAAGATTAGAGGTGACTTCGACTTTAAAACCGAGGTACGTCAGGGCCCTAATTATTTTTTTGTGTATCCTATTTGTGTAGGGACCATTGGAATTAGGGATAATTATTAATCCATCGTCCCGATATAGGCCTAATTGTTTTGGGTCTAAAAATCTGCTTAGAATATCTAAAATGTAAATTCCCAAAAGATCTGCCACCTCGGCTAAATCATATGCTCCCATATTGGTTTATTTTCTTCTATTCTTAAAAAAAGACACCACTTCTTGGCCTTGTGCAGGAAGATCAGTACAACCAAGCATACCCGATCTATAACATCGAATAGTAAAGTCTTGATCAATTTTTTTTTATCATTTCACCCCAAGCAAGGCGGAAATGCCACTGATGTGCAGGGGGCTACATATATGTAAAAAGATTAATTAGAAAAGAGTGAGGAGTACAAACTAGTTAGAAAGCCGAGAAAGCAGGTGCGATGACAGATACATAGGTGGAGAGAAAGGGAAGGTTATACAGGGGTGGGGAGAGAGAGCTAGAGTCCAGTGGTTAGTAGATGAGTATTGACTTTGCATTTAAACTTCTGGAGGTTGTAGCCGTCAGGAAAGCAACACAATACGGGAGCGAGTTCCACAGGCGGGAAGTGCGAGAAAAGAAGCTGGAGGAGTAGAATTGTCGTCTGCATTTGGCTAACCTGAGTGTGAATGGGTGGGACCCAATTGCCAGTCTGGTTGCACGAGTAAACACTTGTTGAGGAGGCATCAGTGACTTAAGTTCGTCTGAGCAGAAGCCATGAAAGTATTTATAGAACAGACAAAGGGAGGCCACCTTTCGACGATGGGGAAGTGGCTGCAGTCGAGCCGACAGATCAGTATCTATCACATTACAGACTCTCCTTTGGAGCCTGTCAAGAACACTGAGGAGAACGGCTCTTTTCTGGGGGAGCTAATGTAATGCATGTCCTAAATCTAGTAGCAACTTTTCCTGGCTGCGAGCCGAATACTGATCATATTCGGTTGGGTCGCCTATCGAAGAAGTCTTTTGTTTATTTACACGCGAAACTTCCAATGACACAGGTACAACAACACTGACGACGCACCTAGATTCAGCAGTTTAAGATGCATTTTAATCATATATATATATATATATATATATATATATATATATATATATATATATAACCCTATTTTCAGAATTTTCTGATTGCTGATATTAATTTCAAGTGATTTTTAAAATGATAAGAGATTTCTCTAAAATTGGGGATACACTTATTTTTGTCGTGTAAAGTGGCCGAAATATTAACAAGTAGAAAATACAGATTCAGAGTAAATGAGTTCCATAATTCTACTAAGAATTCTTTTGCTATATGACCCTAGGTCAAATTACGCCCGTGATAATTTTCGGTGTACTGATTGTTAGGAAAGTAGTTGGGAGCAGGCAGACAGTTGCATGAAGAGGGTTTTCTCCCCTTCTATTGGAAGTCGAAATGGTTAAATATAATTGTTTTCATTGCTAAAGTTCGGTATAGGATTTCTATTTCCCTCACATACAGTGAGAGAAATAGAAATCCCATACCGAACTTTATCACCCCGTGTTTGGAATGAAAAGGTGGAAAGATTTGAATGGCTGTTTGAATAATATTCAACTAACTGGAAGTTGTGTAAACCATCATCCTGTTGAAATAACACAACACGAATATTATCGTTCTACTGAAATACCAGCTAACTGATATTTATTTTTAATCACTTATTTAACTCACGTGCAATCATTTTTTTTTCAATCATTTCACCTCAAGCAAGGCATTCTACAGCTACTGTTGCGCAGGGAGTTACATAGGGAAAAGTGGTGAGAAAGAGGGTTTAGTTATAAGAAATGTCAGGAGGAGGGTGATAGATGGGTAAGGATACCGAGACTGGGGGTTGGGTAGATGGGAAGAGTGTTTGAAAGAATGGATGCGAGTTAGTGAGATAGGAAATTTCTATTGAGCTTACATTTAAATTCCTAGAGATTTTAGCTGTCAGGGAAGCAAATATATGGAAGGGAATTCCACAGGCAGGAAGTGCGTAAAAAGAAGCTGTTAGAGTAGAAATTGCGGTTACATTTTATCGTTTTCACTGTAAAAAGAAGGGACCTAGTTGCTAATCTAGTAGCTCGTGTAAATTTATACTTAGGAGGCACCAGTGATCCAAGTTTATTGGAGCGGAAGCCGTGATAATGGATATATATATATATATATATATATATATATATATATATATATATATATATACCCTGTCGTTGTGGTGAATAAATATGTTTTTCATTATATACCAATCCCTCGCATGTCTTGGTCAGCCTCGTGAGGTTATAACAAGCAATCGTGATTTGGCTAATCCAAGAACAACAGCACAATGCTGGCAGAATCGACCAAAGGTCAGGAAGGTTGGCTAAACGCAACCAGGGATCGTGTTATATATATAAGGTGTTATTTTCAAAACAGAAGTACAGTATACAATTTTTTTTAATCGTATCACCCCGAGCAAGGCGGTAAAGCCACCGATGTGCAGGGGCTACGTAATAGTGAAAAGATTGGAAAAGATAAAACCGGAACCCACATCCTAAACAGGGAACAAGAGATGAGCCTCTTAACCTGTTCAATAGACGTGGGTGGAGTGTGAACCGGGCGATAGATAGATCTATCAACTCCAATTGAAAAAAAAAATGAGAAGATTGTAAAAGAGAAAGCCGGAAACCACATCCTAAACAGGGAACAAGGGATGAGCCTCTTAACCTGTTCAATAGACGTGGGTGTTGTGTGAACCGGGCGATAGATAGATCTATCTACTCCAATTGGACAGAGAAAAATATACTTTATATGCACTAAAGGAAATTCAAATATCTTTGGCATATCACAAGTCTACATTCAATCTAGAAAGCCTTAAAGAATGTACCAATAATATGCACCAAACTGGCTAACCACGTGTGGAAATTGAAAAAAGAACTGGCAAAACCTGATATAACATGGAGCATATTAAAAGTTAGAGCTTACAACGATGGTGATGTCCGGAGATTCTACTGTGAAGAGAAGTTAGCTATAATATTATTTCCGGAACAAAAAAGGTTACTAAATGAAAGATCCGAAGTAATATCAAGATGAAAATATATTAGAAAATATATTTTAGGATCATGAAAACAAGGATGAAAGTGTTTATAATTCTTGAATCGCTCCTGCCATAAAGTTAAATTTATTTTACCCTTCCAGTTCTGCGTTTTGAAAATCCCTGTTGCACGTTTAATAAAAAAGCGTTGGTTAATCAGTTGATATAAAACGCCTGAAAATAAAAATAGATTCAAAGCAACGTTGCCTAATTGACTGACTTTTAAATTAAATATATTTCACAGTTCTACATTATATATGTATTGAGCACATTTTAATACAACGGTATTATAGTCTAATTTATTGTTACCAATAATTTGTTTATATATATATATATAAATCCAGTTGAAGAGGATCGAACATTGTACGATTTTGAGTCAGCTGGCATTTATTTTTTATAAACAGTACTCAATACAATAAAAATTGTAGACCTTAATATAATCATATAATTAATAATTAAATGTAAATTGCGAAACGGACATTTCTAAATTATTTTAACAACTACAATACAAAACTGCCTGATGAGGAGATTCTATCTCGAAACATAGAAATTTCCGTGTTGCAATGTAAATGTAATTCATAATTTTATGATTATATATACACACACACATATATATATATACTCATATATATACTTATATATACATATTTATATATATAACAAATTACATATTTATATATATATATATATATATATATATATATATAATGATATTTATAATGATATACATACACTTTTCATATATATATATATATATATATATATAAGGTATCGTAGCAGCAGATAATTTTCTAAACATATACTGTTAAATATAAGAGACAATGAATGTCTATTATGTTTAATCATGAGCCGTTCTAAACATCGTATTTTGGCTTTTATTTCAGATGAAAATCAAGACAAAAGTTCTCCAACATTAAATTCAAACAACCCACACTTAATATAATCACGTTTAAATCTGGTCATAGCATATTACATTGCATTTAAATATATGGTTCTGTTAACATTTCGAGCTCTCACGCGGTGTGACCTCATAGAACAGCATTACAAATTTACGAACTGCGTTTGTTATTTTTGGTAACTGTTATCGTTGCTTAGCAAAGTTTTATGTCAACACAAAATAAAATCGTCTTTGATGGTGGATGTATTTATGTTAATGTCCTTGTAACCTCTCTGACGATGGCTCATGTGAGCCGGAATCTTAGAATCAACTTAATAAAAAATTATCCAAATGTTGGAGAATTTTTGTCTTTATTTTCATCTGAAATTAAAGCCAAAATACGACGTTCAGAACGGCTCATGATTGAACATAACAGACATTCATTGTCTTTTATATTTAACAGTATATGTTTAGAAAATTATCTGCTGCCTCGATACACTAAATATATAAACATGTAGATGTTTAAACTTTTATATACAGCTCTCAGGTTGCATGATAGAATCACACTTCACATAACCAAATAAAGTAGTGTAAATATTTATAATACAAGCAAGTATAAGTCACAATTCGTATGTATCTATGATATAAATCTATCTGGAATAATTTCTAAACGTCAGCATGGTAATAACAATTTAATTACGAAAAGTTTGACTTGCGTGATAACATTCGAAATTTGTTAATTGATAACAATAGAAAATCGAGCCGCACTTTATGCCTTGTAGAAACTTATATTAATATGTAATGTAACCTGTCTCAGAAATTATCATTTGCTTAATGCCAATTAACTTGGATAATAAGATCTGGAACAGTTGCAGTAATTCGTGGGTAGCCTAATTATTTTTTAATAACAACAGATCTTCCACTTTATATCCAATATATACTTATATTCAACGGAAATATACCTAGAAACATCGTACATACGAAGAGGAAATTAATTCAGCAGATATTACAAAAATAGAATCAGGTATAAGAGAATCTTGTGTATTTTTACCGGATCTGATCAGCGAAACAGTTTTGAGAGAACTAGAAGTCCTACCAGTATTCGTCATTGGCGGCCACAATCCCAATGATATAAGATACGCAGATGGCACTGTGCTAATAGCAGACACTGAAAAGAAAATACGAAGACCTCCTACAAAAGGTAACAAGGGAAAACGGAGAGGAGGACTAAATATAAACTACAAGAAAACTGAATGCATGGTCATTAGCAAAAATAAAAGCGAAAAATGGCATCTACAGGTCGGTATAGTGCAATCAAGCAGGTGCAAAAAATTAAATATGTTCTGACACAGGACGTGCGACATTGAGACCCGAAGGTGCATTGGAATTGCCATGGATGCATCCCAAAAAGTTAAGCAGAGTATTGAGTTTGAGTTTGAAATTAAGTTTTGCTTAACGGCATATCAACACCTCTGTGGGTTATTTAATGCCAAAAAGGTAGGGTTTTAAGGTAATTTTTTAATGTTCGGTTATAGTAAGAATATTTATTTAGTTATCATCGTGTTTATTTTAGAAACTGAAAATATCTTCTAGTTTTGTATTCAAAAATGTATTGTTGGTTATATTTTTTCTTTCAAAAAATGGGTGATGGCAATATTTTTCCTTCAAAAATGTATATTTTTTTTATAAAAGTCTTTTTTTTAGTTTCAGTGTTTTGACCCCAATTTGGGGGTTAAATATTTGCCCATAGCTGGGACCCTAACAGGTGCTACCATCCTGGGTCAGGGTGGATCTGAAAACAACAGCAACTAAGAGGTGGTTCCATGCTTCTCACAATCTCTCAATCAGAGGCCTTGCTTCAGGATGCAGTTCACGGTCATACCCAGGACCAGCAGAGAATTGAGGGACAGGAAGATTTTGGGAACAAAGAAAAGAGTATTGGATTGATATGTGCTATTTGTCCTCCCATATGGGTACGAATGCTGAAAAATGTCTTCAAAGATTAAGGAGAGACTTGAAGCAATCTCAGTGTTTCTACAGAAAAATGCAGGGGATATCATATCCAGAACTTGTGAGCAACGACGAGATTTTGGAGAGAATGAAAACGAAAAAAAAAACATTATACTTCATACCAGAAAGACAGAACTAAAGTTTTCTGGACACTAAATGAGGACGAAGGGCTTGGAGAATCTAATACTCACGGGATGGATAAAGCAACAAAGAGACAGGAGAAAGTAACACAAAAATTACTTGATGGATTTGAGGAAATCGATAGTGGAGCAGGTTATGGAAGAGGTATCAAGAGGTATCATTTAGAGCAATAGCGGAGAGGGGTAAGCATGAGTCCATGATTGCTTACGTCCTGAAAGGACACGGTGCATAAAGAAGGTTCTTTTAATTTAAGTTTTTATGAAAATATTGACTGGTTTAATAAAATCTGACGGGGTAAAAGGAGACGCCAATTGAATTCCAAGTGTACCACCCCAGAAAGCATTTATCATGCGACTTTCTATATTTAGAATTGTTTGCACATCTGGGTGTTTGGTGTGGCTGACGAAACCTCTTCAGATTCAGTACCCGGATGTAGGCGGAAGACATGTTTTTGCTTAATAGGTTATGCTTTGCCAGTATAAATATTTCATCGAGTGATTGATATAGACTACTTCTAAATAAATAAACACTTAATCTCAGCAGCTATTAAGTGTGATGCCACACGCACATAATTCCAAAAAAACTTGTGTGTATATATATATATATATATATATATATATATATATATATATACGGGAGTGGAAAAAAGAACTCGTTTCTTCTTTTGACGGTTGTTTCCCTAATTAAACTAAACTTATATTTTATGGCGGACCGCGTTGACCTTCATATGTTTGTCTTATGTTATTGATTTTGGCTGTATTTTTCCACCTGTACCTAGTTTGGAAGAGGTTTTTTGTCAAAGGATGATCTATTAATCGATTCCTTTCCTTCTTTTTTAACTTATAATATCTATTTGACGGTGGAGCCTATTTAGCATCAGTTTTCTCTTTTTCTTATTTTGCAATAAATATTCCGTTCTTCACATCTTATTTCTTTTTTTTTTTTTTTGGCAGACGATGAAGACTCTTACGTTGTTCTTTTCCTGTTTCTTATTTTTAATTCCTTTATTTTCGTTTCTTCCTTTCCATATCGAGGCTCCCTTTAATTTCTTTTGTGCATTTTTTGTATAATTCTTTTATTTGTTCATCAAGTGGAAACATATATATCACAGACTGTTGCTGTCTATCACAGACTGTTCTTGTCTGTCTGTCAGAGTCTCTTCTTGTTGTCTTTCAAACTTTCTTAGTGTCTGTACACCTACCTCGTTCCTGTTGCCGTTGGTTCGCCTGTCTCGATTTTGTTGCTGTTTGTTCGCCTGTCTCGTTCCTGTTGCCGTTGGTTCACCTGTCTTGTTCCTGTTGGTTCGCCTGTCTCGTTGCCGTTGGTTTGCCTGTCTCCTTCCCGTTAGTTCGCCTGTCTCGTTCCTGTTGATTCGCCTGTCTCGTTGCCGTTGGTTCGCCTGTCTCGTTGCCGTTGGTTCGCCTGTCTCGTTCCTGTTGGTTCGCCTGTCTCCTTCCCGCTGGTTCGCCTGTCTCGTTGCCGTTGGTTCGCCTGTCTCGTTCCTGATGGTTCGCCTGCCTTGTTAAAATAGTGATAATCAATAAGATTACGATCAGGTGAATATGAAGGATGAGGCACAATGTCAATTTTGGCGATGCAGCTTTAAACATACTGCGGCCGTGGGCTGTCGTACAGCAAACACAATCTAGGATGTTTTTTTAAATTTTTCTTGTATGCGCAATTCTCCTCAATAAATTGTTGCTCCTCTTGCTTTCCGTTGATGCAAGTTTGAATAATGAAAGATGACCATACAGTAACCATTAACATCCTATGGTGCAGTGGAGTTTTCAGACATTGTTTTAGTGATTCACTTGAACCTAAGCTCTTAATGGTATCCATTTTTCATCGGATGTAATGATTCGTTTAAAAATGATACTTTTTCCAGTTTGTACTTATACAGTAAGACTGCTTGACATTGTTTAATTTTAATCATTTTTATTGGAATTAAGTGTAACAATATATTAAAAGAAAGATTTTCTGTAAGAGAGAGTAAAAAATAAGTTAATATATTTTATATACTTATGAGATGACATCGTTAGACGACCAGGTCATCACATTTCTATAATATATATATATATATATATATATATATATATATA